>PVIU01009583.1:0-75343 GCA_004026605.1 Ondatra zibethicus | reverse complement strand
TCTCTGTTTTCAAGACCTGAATAGTTTCTGTTATATGTTTGAGTGCTTTTTCTTGGTTTTCTTTAAGTGATTTGGTGATATCTTCCAATTTTTTGTTTGTTTTTTCTTCCATTTCTTTAAGGTAATTTCTCAATTCATCTTTAATAATTTCAGATATTCTCTTGTGGTTATTTTTTAGATCATTTTCTTCTGGGTCATCTATTTTGGTTGTTCCGGGCTTACTTTTGTAGGGTCTTTGGGTTTCGCTGGTATTGTGTTATTCTTTGTGGTGTAGCTTGTGATCCTACCTTTTCTTTTCATCTTTTCCTCTAATAGGTGTGGATGGTGGTGTCTAAGATTCTTTTCAATAATTTCCTATGTGTCTGAAGATCAAAAGCTAAGATGGTTTTCCTAGTGGTACAGTCAGTGTCCCAGTTTGAGTTACTTCGTTGGTTATTCCTGTTCCTGGAGGTAGCTCAGTGTTCCTGTATTTTGATCTGCTCTCTTGGAGTTTGCTGTCTCAAGCCTAGTTTGTTCTAGGCTGCTGGCTTTGATCTGTTTCTGTAAATCTTGGTCTGGATCTCCTCTTGTAAATATCCCTGGCTTGGAGTTAGACCTGTTCTGGTGGAGATCGCTGGCTCTGGATCTGGTCGCTGGGTCAATCCTGATCCGCTCGAGTCCCAGGACCAGGTTGACTCCTATTTTCTGCTCCTGGTGGAGCCTCGAAGAGATTGTTCTAAAAGCCCCAAATCATTATTTTAAACTGCTTCTGCTCTCCAGCTCTTTGGGTAGAGGAAAGGCCTTAAACTCAAGCCGCCACTAGGGTCTGGAGGAATAGGACACTTATTCATACTTAGATTTTGGAGTGCTGCCATAATGCCCTGCTTTCAGGCTACATTCTATAATTTGTCCATTTTAATCTCAAAAGTCTTAGTGAAAGTGCAGGATTGTTAGCCCAGGATACCCACTTTGCAATTAGGTCCAGGTATCTTACTTTTTTTGCCTATTGTCTAGATTTTCACTAGTGTTGAAAAGGTGGATGCCATTAAAAAAAAAAAAGAAAGATAGAAAGAAAAGAAAGAAAGAATAAAAAGGAGCCCTCATGTGGGGCTGAGCTGAGCTATGGGCCAGCACTGGTGCTCAGCAGTGCGGGGTCCCATGCTCTCCCATGTAGCTTGATTTCCTGGAAATCAACAGGTAGGTGTTGGTATGGTCCTAGTAAGGAGTTTTCCCCCGAGATGGCCAGTCAATAGAGATATAATTTAAAATGTCAAGAAAATCATCTCTGGACAGCCCTTATTTCAGTAGTGATTATTACTGGCAGCAATGGAAGCATTGCATTTTAAATTTCACTTAGAACTCAGTTCACTTTCTGTAGCAAGGGTGTGGTGGGTAACCACAGGCCAACTTAAAGAACAATGAGGAAGATGAAGGGGAGGTGTCAGATACCTGGATAGCTCTCAGGTAGAGGTGCATAGTGCTTCCTCTCAGCGCAGGAAGAAGCCCCTTGTCTGGCATGAAAGTACTTAAGCGTTCTGTATTTCAACAGATGGATGATGAGTTAGTGTAGGTTAATGTTATAGTTAAGGTTAAATTTATATTTTCATCTGAATTTAGATACTTTGTGTTGTGTTTTTCATTTTTATAATAACACCACTTACTTGCAAAGTATGGAAGGTGTGAGGAGAAAAACAATGGAGAAAGATTAAATAAGAGAAGTAGATTAAAATAAGAGAAACTGAGTTTTCCCTTTTAGAGAAACCTCACCAAAATATATTCTCCGCTTTTACAGTCGTCACTTACATTAGGCCCTTTTAAAGATTTTATTGTCCTAGTAAATGATAGTCCTGTGCTTTGTGTGTTAAAGGAAGATTCTTGTATTTAGACATTGCAGTTTCCACTGTTAGGGAGGCTGTGGGAAGTTGCTGTCATGACAAGCTACTGTGGACAAGGTTGTTTTCAAGTTGGTCTGGATGGAAGTTTCACTTTAATTGCATATTGTAGCAGTTGAAAGAGTATGCCTGTGACCAAAATAGTAACATAAATTTGGAGCGACTGCTTAAACACTGCTCTCAAGGCTCCGGTGGGAACAAGGCTGCTCCGTGCTATTGAAAACCTATTCCTCATATCACCAGGTCTAGCCATCTAGCAAGGTTTGGAAATGTCACATGGTGACACAGCATCCTAATGGTATCTCTTGGGAAGCATTTGTGTGTGTGTGTGTGTGTGTGTGTGTGTGTGACCATATCAAGGGTCCTTAGAAATTGAAACAACACAAAAGAAAATAAAATCGCGACAGGAGGCTAATCCAGCTCTCTTGAGCGGTACTGCCATCTCTCAGATATATTGATTTAATTAGTCCCTAGCAATGTCTTTCTTTGAGGTTTGCTCCGTAGAGTTTCCACAGTGTTAGACGGCTTCATTACACAACTTTGTTTATTATTTTCTTGAAACTTAGCTAGAGAAAAATGCCTTGCAAAGCAGAGCTTCTCTTTAAACAGAATTAACGTGCTAGAGTTTAATTAAAAAGATCGGAGTTTGGAAATCACACAAACATATCCTCACGTGCTTTCATTCCTCCATACCTTCTTAGGTTTGTAGTGCTGTATCTGGGCCTCATTAATGCAGCAATATGTGCTTTCTATTTTCAAAAGTCCTCTGCTGAAGACAGGGTTGTGATTCACTTGTCATGTCTGATATTAGTTTTTGGGCATCCCAACATACTGAGTATTTCGCATCTTATAATAAGTTAATAAAGATGGACCTCAATCTTCCATTAGAGTCATAATATGATTCAAAATTTAGGAAACATAAGCTGGGAATGGGAATTATTATGCCTGTGGTCCTAACTGCACTGGAGATATAGATAGTATATTGGGATCAGGAGTTCAAGTCCAGCCTGAGCGACATAACAAGACCTCATTTTGCAAAACAACAAAACTTAGAAAGTGCAATCATACTTCATTTTATTTTTCTAAAGAAGCAAAATTGAATTTGACTTGATTACTGCTGGAGAGTATGACCATGATCAACTTTATCTTTTATTTTTGGGGGCACTGAGTTAATAATTTATGGGTTTGAGGAAATTTTTGTGAATTCCATAACATCTACACAGTACATTGATCATCTTTATTACTATGCATGCTTCATCTGCCCATTTTTTCTTGTTAATGTGATTTTTTTAAAAGATTTATTTATTTATTATGTATACAATGTTCTGCCTGCATGTGTCCCTGCAGTCCAGAAGTTGGCACCAGATCTTATTACAGGTAGTTGTGAGCCACCATGTGGTTGTTAGGAATTGAACTCAGGACCTCTGGAAGAACAATCAGTGCTCTTAACCTCTGAGCCATCTCTCCAGCCCTTGCTAATGTGATTAAAAGCAAATAATAGCATTGTGTCATTTCACCCCTATGTGTTTCCATATGTGTGTAGGTCTTAAATAGGGATTAAATAAATATGTAACCTCAATTACCATTATCACACCTAATAAAATCAGGTCATATGCAAATTTTATTAGTTGTCTTCAAAGTATTTTCAGTAGGTTTATTTGAATGAAAAATGATTTGCTTTTTATTGATCAATTTTTAAATGCTGATTGTCCATATCTTATAAGATTATAATCTTATTTTTAAAAACAAATAAAAAAACCAATGCTTTTCCTATTTTATTTATTTATTGGTTAGAGAAATGACTCAGAGGTTAAGAGTGCTTTTTGCAGATGACCCAAGTTTAGGTCCCAGCACCTAAGCCAGGCAGTTTACAACTGTCTGTACCTCCTACTCCAGGGATTCAGCACCATTTTCTGGCCTCCCTGGGCACCTGCATATACCTGGTGTGTGTGTGTGTGTGTGTGTGTGAGAGAGAGAGAGAGAGAGAGAGAGAGAGAGAGAGAGGACGAGAAAGAGAGAGACAGAGAGAGAGAGGATAAGAAAGAGAGAGAGAGGAAAGACAAAGTGATATGATCAATTATAAATGAAATGTGTAAGAGATGTAAGAGAAACCTGACACACACACACACACACACACACACACACACACACACACCCCAAAAGCACCATTTTCTGTCTGAATAAAGCAAAAATCCTTTCCAGCTTTGCTGTTCCAGTAAACCTTTTATTTCAAATTCAACTTATACAAAATGACATCCTTTCAAAACACTGTTACTACCAATTTGATGTTGGATGGATGTTTTTACTGTTAGCCTGAACCTGGAGATCTTGGCCTTCATGAGTTCTTTGCAAGCTCCCTCTTTCTGGGCATGAGCGATTTGGCACTTCCCTGGTTCAGGGGTCTATGACTTCAGATGGGAATGACTTTGTGCAATCACCTGCTGTGGCGAGGCTCTGCACCTGCTGTCTGCATTGTGCCGGATTTAAGGATGTTAATAGCTGGACATGGCACCACCTGTGGACCTTGTTTAGAGATCTTGCCTGGCTAGTGCCAGAGCCAGCGTGAGCAGGCTTGAAAATGTTCTATTTGGTAGTTTCCTCAACTGAGATTTGTAGAGACAGATCAGAGGATCTGTGTAAGTCCCGAAGCTAGAGGAAAATAGGATAGGTTGCAAGTTATTGAAGTATGAAGATACTCATTTCAGAAGTCCCTGTGGGGAAGAGCCACTGGGTATTTGTGGGTTTCTGCTAATAGTAGATTCAAAGGTAGGTGAAGGACTGAGTCATAAAGACCCCACTAGGAGTTGCATAGTGGCTTCTGATTTTCCTTTAACTAAAGCAAGACATGTATTTTTTTATGATTACATTTTTTCTTTATTTTAATTATATGTGTATGGGTGTTTGCCTGTATATATGTCTGTTCAGCCAATGAGTGAAGGGCATGGTGTAGGCCAGAAGTAGCCATCAGATTCCCTGGAACTGGAATTATGGGTGTTTGTTAACCTCCATGTGGGTGTTGTGAATTGAACCCAGGTTCTCTGGAATAGGAACCAGTACTCTGCATCACTGAGATATTTTTCCAGCCCCAAGACAGGTATTTTTTTTTTAACTTTTTCATGTCACTTGCTTTTGCCTTCAGGACTTGATTGGTCCCAATCGGGTATATACCATATCTATTTGATAATAGATTGCAACTGTGCACAACCTACTTTATGACTTGGTGGGTCACAAAATGCTCAGCACGTGATGGGCAGCTTGGGTCACATGGTAACTTGTTGGCATGTAGTTAAATGTTCTGTTTCCACTAAAGCCTAATAACAGGCCAAGAAGAACTGTTTCTCAAAGGTAGAATAGTTGTCTGTAGATGATGGTAAAACCTTTCTCCAAAGTCCCATAGGCCTCTTCTGTGATTCACCCGTAGGGTTCAGTCAAAGGCTCCAGAGAGCATCCCTATCTGCCATTGACACCTCAAGTACCATTGGGTCTGCTGCATTATCAGATGTCGAACAGCCTGGACTTGTTGAAAATTCTTCTCCTGTCTTAGGCCCTACTCATCACTAGCAGCTTTTTAGCCCTTTGGTGTATTGGTCAGAGTAACATACCCAAGGCAGGCGTTTGCTGTCTCCAGAATCTAAATAGGCCCACCAAGCATCGTGCTTCTTTCTTGGTAGCAGGAGGGTCTAGACACAATAACTTACCCTTCATCTTTGAAGGAATGTTTATGCATGTTCCACATTACTGGACTTCTGGAAATTTCACCGAGGTGGAAGGTCGCTGAATTTGTACCCATGGAGGCCAGAAGTGGACATTTGGATGGGACTTCCATTCCTTGGGGTGGAGATTACAGATGGCTGTACACTGCTCTGTGGGTGCTGGGAATCAAACTGAGGTCCTCTGGAAGATCAACCAATGCTCTTAACTACCGAGCCATCTCTCCAGCACCTCTTCCTGTTTTTAAATTAAAGTTTCTTTTATTTTAAGTCAAGGTCTCACTGTTTTACACAAGGTATTCTGGAACCTTACTATGTAGCTCAGGCACACCATGAACTTGTAATCCTCCTGCCTCAGCTTCATAAAAGTTGGATTATAGGTATTTAACACCATACCCAGCTTCACACGTTTTTATGACATCAGCTACATTGTGGCATATATGTGAACAAAGAGCATTGTGTAGCTTTAATGAAGAATTACTGTGGGTCTCAAAAATAATAACATTCTTTAATGATGAGGAGAATGTCAACATGTAAGCAATATCCTACTGAACTTGGAGTTTTGAAGTCTGACAGTGTTTCAGGAGTTTTTTTCACTACCCATCTCTCCAGTTACAGTGCATATCTTAAATGGAAAAAAATAGAATTACATGAACAAGTTAGGTATTCTTAACTTCTGAATTATGGGTGGCTATGATTTGTAGGTTGCACTGGACTTAGAGTGAGTGTGTGAGTTAGCGTTCCAATCCTTCTGTATTCTGTGCGTTCCGAGTTAGGGTGAGCCATCCACCACGGTCCCTGCCACCCACCATGTGCCTGATCTTTAGAAGTATGAAGTGGTTCTTGTTCAGATTATTTGGCAACGTTTGGGTTATCAGGAAGTGGCTAGGTTTGTAAAAGTCAATCTGTGTATTATTCTGTCTTTGGACAGGAGAAAAAATGATCTCTGCATGTGAATTATGCACACAAGCTGAATGTATTCCTAGTATTTACTTGAGGGCAGAGTAGAATGTAAAGTTCAATGTATACCCTGGGGATTGTGTCAAAATTATATATTCCTTTTAAGAAAAGTTGAATGACATTTAAATGACATTTTTTCTTTTCTACAGGAACCAAAAGCAAATACCAAAGTCATTTGTAAGCGTTGCAAGGTAATGTTGGGAGAGACCATATCATCAGGTAGGAATTTCATAATGCAAGGCTGAAATGACTGCCCTCTTACTTAAAAACCAAACAGATTTTGTAGTCACTATGTAGGAAAGAGGGATAATTAATTTATTTGATAGAATGCATGGCTTAAAGAATAGAAACCACCTAATACATCACCCAGTATGCCAATGAGTCTGTACTCTCTGACCTTGCAAGTGCTAGTTAGCACTGAAAGGCCAAGGTTTGTCTTCAGTGTCTCATGTCCTTTTTGCAAAGCATCAGTATAGAGTTTGCACTTAGGTCCAAATTAAGGAAGGCCTTTTTCTTAACATGATTCTTCTGTTTAAAGAGTTAATACCGAGAGATGGAGAAGTTGCTTTTCTTTGCTGCTATCTGCCATGGGGCCCTATTTTGACATTGGAAGTAGAAGGGGCCTTGTTGAAATACTAGGAAACACATTCTGGGTTTTGTACTTTGTTCCTTATTCTTTCTTTATTTTTATTTTTTCGTGAAGATTTTTAAATTTTATTTTATGTGCGTGAGTCTTTTGCCGGCATGCATTTATGGGTACCTCACGAGTGCCTAGTGCCTGCAGAAATCAAAGGAAGGCATCTGATTCCCTGGACCTGGAACTTCAGATGGTTTTGAGCTACGATGTGGGTGCTGGGAATTGAACCTGGGTCCTCTGCAAGACCACTGAGCCATCTCTCCAGGCTCTCTCTTTCTCTCTCATCTTAAATATTATTTGTGTGTGCCTATGAATGAAGGAATGTAGAGGTCAGAGTTAAGCATTGTGGAGTTGGTTCTCTCATTTAACCTTTGCAGTTTCTAGGAGTCAAAATCAGTTTGCCTAACTTGCATGGAAGTACCCTCACCCATGGAACCATGGCTTTGTGTGTGACTCTTTTTCTCAGTGGTATTACGCTTTCTGCAAACTCTACATTATACTACTTTAAAATATAATAATGAAAACGTTGGTAATTAAAATGGTGTTTAAAAATACAGTTTAAAATGTCTAGAGAGCAAAAGCATGCTGTGTTTTCATGGGTAATGAATCATCACTTTAATATGATTAATTAGAGATTTAATTTAAGCTGTGCACTTAAGGGGAGGCAGATAGTGGTTTTGTATGTTTGTTTGTTTTACTCATTGAAATCTTATTAGTAGTTTCTTTTTCTGAGGAAGGAGAAAAGGAAGCATGCACAGTAACGATACCAGTGAGGATACTATCCCTCCCTACCTCCTTCCTTGAGCAGGAAAACAACCTCTTTATGTAACATCTCAAAAAAACTGAAGCTTTCAAAGAGACGTTTCCTTGATTATGTATGAGTACTACACTTATCTGTGGGTATAAGGACGAATGTTTAGGATGTATTTAGGGATTATGCTAGTTTAATACATGGTGGTTGTAAATTTTCCTCCAATAACCATGCCTTCACTAGCCCTGGGTAGTTGGCTAGGTTCCCAGTACTAGACTTGGTTTCCCTCATGTTGAGTGGGTCCTACGTTCAATTAGAGAACTGTTGGTTCCCGCCGAGGGACTGTATCTTTAGGGTTATCATGCCAGGCTGGTTGTGGTTCACAGGTGTCAGAGCTGGGTAGGACTGTTGGATGTTTTCCTCCTTTGGAAACTTGCCTGTCACAGAAGACTTTTTGTACAACGTATTACTGGCTTTCAATATTTGAGTAGAACCTTTCCCCAAGTAGTTTTGGGGCCTGAGCATAAGCAAATGCCATAGATACTCTTCAAGAAGCTGGAATGAGCAATGTAAAACTGAACAAGGGGCTGGAAAATGCTCTTCAGTGGGCAACCCAAGCCTGACACCTTGGGTTCAACCTTCTGAATAGACAAGGAGGTAGGAGAGAATGAGAACCCATGTATTATTCTCTGACCTTCACACACATGTGTCTGTGCACATGCATGTACACACAAATACATGTAAAACTTTTAAACATAAATTTAAAGCTTTTTCTAAAGAACTGAGCCGAATTAATGACTATATTGTATTTATACAGTGAACCTGTTCCACAGTGTAAATTCAAGACAGTTAACTGACTGCTATATAGATAAACCAAGATCAAAACAAAGATCCATAGTTGATGTAGTTAGTATATTACGTGCAGTGTCTTGCACTGGTTCAAAAATTATTAGATCTTCAAAGCATAAAAGAGTGATTTGTACTCAAGAAAAATAAGGATTGACAAACAGATCTTGAATAAATGCATAGATTAGAAAGCTAATCTGTGGAAATAGCTATAATGAATACTTAAAGAATTAAATGAAAAAATCTTTGAATAATTTCAAATATAATATTCCATAGAAGGAACAAATGGGTAAATTTAAAATTGAAAAGTATAATCTCTGCAAAGAAAAAACACTAAATGATCCAAACCACAGATTTAAGAAGATAGATTTTTAAAAAGTATTGAATTTTTAGATTGATAAAAATAGCCAATCCAAAGAACACAGAAGGGGAATAACTAGAACAAATCAAGAGACGCTCAGACTTATGGGACAGCATCAAGTGTTTCTACACACATGTAAATGGAATCTCAGAATGGAAAAAAAGAAGAAATAAAACAAATTTGAAAAAGCTAATTGAAATCTGGGAAAATTTGGTGGATGACAATAATTCTTCTGAGAAGTTAAGTGAGCTCCAGGTTGTACAGAGCTGCTGAAAAGTATCAAGGTGGGAGGGATCAAAGAGCAGAAGAAAACCAAACACACACAGGGACTTCTAAAGAGAGTGTCTCGGAAATGGTGACCTCCAAGTGACATCAAAGTAGCCACACAAAAGTGCTGTCAAGATAACCCATCACCCAGCATCCAGCAAAAATCTTTCTTCAAAATTAAAGAGAAAGTACAGCTGTTTCTTGGTAAATACATAAAAATAAAGTATTATAAACAGACCTGCTCTACAGAAAATCCCAATAGGAGTTCTTCAGACTGAAGTGCAAGATGCCAGGACAGTGTCTGGAAGCACACAGACAGGAATAGAGTGTGGGAAATGAGTGGTATATGGGGAAATTACCACAGAAGCAAAGTCAGCACAGAATTCCAGGCATACCCCCCCTGCAAGGTGTCAGTTCTCATACAGACAGAAATGAAGACTACACAGAACAGAGAGCATTGTCTCCACATAAAGCTGAGCTTCTGAAGGCTGTACCCTCCCAGCAAGGTGGGCAGGAGAGCTGGAATGACAAGTAGGTGTCAGTCCTTGCTACTGGGGGACCTTCAGCTATTTAACTTAGCGTAGTCTACCTAGGACTAGACATGCCACTAGATACTGTCAAAGTCAGATGTCTTTCACCTGTGGAAGGAAACCTTTCATTCTAAAACAAATTCTTACATGTAAATTTTCAAATACAATGCTGTTGTACAACCAAAGCTAACCAGGCACATGTGTTAACTAGATGACCCCCCTCCCCCGCCCATCATGGTTTTCCATAGTTGTAAGCAAAATACCCTTAAAGGGACAGAAATTATTTTGCCTCCTGGTTTTAGACCACTTGAATCTGGACCTGTAGAGAGACAGCATCATCATAGTGGCTTTGCGTGGTAGAGGCTGCTCAGCCAATAGACACACATCCCCTCAGGACTATCCTGTGAACCTATTTCCTCTAGCTAGGGCCCACCTCCTAGGCTCCTCATAATTTCTCAAAATAGGTGGGCCTCTGGCCTTCAACAGTGAGCCTGTAGGGACATTTCTTATTCATCACAACTTTGCCAGGATCTAACTGTAGAAACAGACTTCTTATTGGAGTTGTACTGTCATATATAAGCTGTAAAACATGCTTGGTATGTCTAACAGTGTAAAAGACAGATCTGAAGATGGCTGCACACAAGATGACTGAAATGGTGTGCGTGTTTGGAAACGCTCCGTGATAGAATCTCTATGACCATACTGCTTCACGATTGAAGCCAGCAGCTCGGAAAGCTGTTGATAGCAGACCCAACACAAGTTACATCAAGAATTAATGAACAGAGGAAAGACGAGAAGAATCTTTAACCCTGCATGCTGGAGCAGAAAGTAGTGTGTGGAGTATAGACAGAGATGTAGACTGAGGCAATCCACTGTGTATTTAATTATACATCTTTGTGGAAAAGGGAAAAGATGCAGCATAGGCTGTGTTCGAACAAAGAGTTGCTGAGAATTCTACGAAATGATGAAGAGCAATCTACAGATTCAAGAGGCACAGTGAATTCCCATTTGGTGAGGCCCAAGTAAGATAAATAAAAGAAATCTGTATCTTGGTGCATCAAAGTAATGGCTGCAGAATGAAAAGCAAAGAAAAAAATCTTAAAAGCAACCAAGGAAAAAAATGACAGCTCACCTTCAAAGAAGCAGCAGTAATGGAAATTTGAAGAGAGCGGATGGCATTGTCAGTGTGCACAAAGAAATAACTGTTAACCCCAGGACTTTGTAGCAACTGAAAGTCCCCTCAACAAAGAAACAAACAGGCCAGGGTAATACACTGCTAGCTGTTTCCCATGAAGAGAAATTCCACCTGTACCCATAAAGAAGAAAGTGACCCTGGAAAGCTCAGAGAAGATTGATAGAGCGGGTGGTTGGATGTGGACAACAGCAAATGAGTGCCCACTGCATGAAGCCAGGACAGGCACTCTGGAGTTAATAATTACCGCCAGCTGAGACATAAAGAGTCACTGTGTGACATTAAATGATTTGCTTCTATATGCGATAATAAGACTTCAGAATAGTAAGGTGGAATTGACAGAAATGAAAGGAAACATTTTCATGTTTTTAGATATATAATGTATAATCATCATTGAATGCTTTTTATTGATTTTATGTTTTTACCCTTTTCTGTGTCTTACATCAAGCAATTGAATTTTTTTAAAAAAATTTTGTTTTGATCTTATTATAAATGGACAACATTATTTTTAAGAAAATACTATTTTAAATTACTTCTGGTTTTAATTTTATTTTTAAAATTTAAAATATGCAAGAAATTCTATTGCCTAAATAACAATTTTCTTCAGCTTTTACATATTTTAATTTGTTTTCAACATTTTTATATTAGTACCATCATCTTTGTAGTCTGGTGCATATTTTGCAAGTTTTTTTTGTGATGTTCAACTATGCATACAGTTTTGAGGCTTTTGTCAGGAAACCTCTCAGCAGTCTCCCATTTTCAGTTCTGGTAGCGATGTGAGCAAACCTGGCCATTTCTCGCGAGGATGAACCCTGCTGCTCGAGGAAGCACAACACTGCACCTTCCCTCAAAAATTATTTTGTTTGATGCTAAAAAAGAACACTTCATTTTGTTCTGTGTTTCCTTTGCTACTAATGATATGAAACTTTTACATGGATTTTTAAGCCATCCTAGATGGTTATATTTATATTATTTTTATCAAATGTCTAGTCCTCTGTTAAATTGTTTTTATAGTTAACAAGATAAGCAGAAAATCAGATTTGGTGAGGCCTATGTGTGAATACAGTCAGTGAGATTCCAGGTAGATAATGATGTCATGGTTACAGCTCTGCGCTTTGGGGTACCTAACTAACGAGCCTTCTTCAACAACTCTGACTTGTAGCTACTCCATAGAATTGAGGAAGCAAAGGTCTTCATTTGGGGGTAGGACTGTGAGATTCCCAACTTCCATGTGTATAAGGCCTTCTTGTTGGTGTAGATGTTGAGCAGATCCCACATGACCTGAAGCCTTGGTGCTATCTTTTTACCAAAGAGGGAGTGCCTTTTCCTTGAAACTGAGTATTTTTGGAAATTGTTACTGAGATCCAGTTTTATCAATAGTCAAACAAAATAGTTTGGAAGGTCATAATGTAGGGCCAGCATGTCTGTGATATCAGTGTATTGGGAAGATTTTTAATTTTCTTCTTCTTTGTTTCCAGAAACAACTAAATTTTACATGACAGAGATAATTATCCAGCCATCTGAGGGAAGTTTTCCTAACATACCAAGGTACAAATAACGAATCAAGTTATTGTATAATTTGAAATATGGAAAAAGACAGGCACAGTGATTGAGAATGCATCTCTTCACAGCTCTGTTTGAAAAGGGATTTTTCTGTCTAAAGTCCCTGTGAGTGGCTATTAGATGAACCAAATCACACATATACACAATTTGAAGACCTGTTTCTTGCTTAGGTGGTGCTATAGACAAATGTGTTTCTCTAAATATAATTGGAGCAGGTTTTTTCCCCTAATCTTATATTCCAGAATTATAGGCTTTTGAATATTAGTTCTGGTTTTAATATTGGCTTGTTTAAAACTGGAAACAGAGATCATGGGCACCTACTTTTTAAGACGGTTACTTAGCCTTTAAAGTATCAGTATTTTCTTTTACTCCTTTTGTTCACAAGCACAGGTGATCTGTAGTATATTGGGATGGTTAGTTTTGGCGCACCCTAGAGACACATGGGAAAGGGGAATATCAATTGAGGAACTGCCTCCATCTGATTAGCCTGTGGGCATGTCTGTGGAACGTTTTCCTGACTGATGATTGCTGTGGCACTGCCCAGTACCACCCATGGGCAGAAGGTCATAGATTGTAGAAGGAGGCAGACTGAGCAGGCCATGGGAAACAAGCCAGTAAGCAGCATTTCTCCATGGCCTCTGCTTCAGTTCCTGACTCGAGTTCCTGCCATGCTTTCCTTTGATGGTTGTACTGGTTAGATTTATGTCAACTTAACACAGCTATAATCATCAGAGAGGCGGGTGCTTTGATTGAGAAAATGCCTCTGTAATAACTGGACTGTAGGCAATCATGTAGGACATTTTCTTAATTAGGGATTGATGGAGGAGGGCCTCGCCTATTGTGTGTGTGTGTGTGTGGTACCACCCCTGAACTGGTGGTCCTGGATTCTATAAGAAATCAGGCTGGCTTAGGCCGTATGTTACAGTTGTGTAGCGTGGTCTTCTTGTGGAACTCCTAACAGTAGAAGTGGGACTGTCTTTGACTCTGTTACCTGCTTTCGGAACCTTTTCTTTGGGTTGCCTCGTCCAGCCTTAATAGGAGAGGAGGTGCATAGTCTTTCTGCAACTTGATAAGCCATGGCTGGTGAATATACATGGGAGACCAGCCCTTTTCTGAAGAGAAAGGGAGAGGAGTTGGTAGAGGGGGTGGGTTATAAGGGTGAGCTTGAGGGAAGTGACTGGGAGGAGGGAAGGGAGGGAGGGGAAAATGTGATTGACTGGAAGAATAATTAATTAATCTTTTAAAAAGAAAGAAAAAGAAATCAGGCTGAGCAAGCCACAGAAAGCAAGCCAGTAAGTAGGCAGCACCCCTCCATGGCTTTTACATCAGCCCCTGCCTCCAGGTTCCTACCCCATTTGAGTTCCTGTCCTGACTTCTTTGATGATGAACAGTGATATGGAAGTGGTCACCAAATAACCCTTTTTCTCCACGTTGCTTTGGTCATAGCGTTTTATCAGAACAATATGAACTCTAAGTAGGACAATGACGGACTGTAAAGTGGACGCTAAAGAAACCCTTTTTCTCGCTCAAGTTGTTTTTTGGCCATGATGTTTATCACAGCAACAGGAAAGAAATTAGTACACATATGTTAATTACTGATACTCCAAAGTTATGGCATTCTGACTATGAACTTGAATTTTATCCTCGTATGCGTGCTTTGCCTCTGTACCTTGGAACTGCCTCTTAAGGCAGTTTAGATGGAAAAGACTCTCACCGATACTGTCTTTGGGAGGAAATTCCTCGCCTACTTAGCTGTTTCCTGTCTGATGTGCTCTAGCCTGTGAAGCTGAGGTGTTGCTGCTTTTCAGTGCAGCAGATAAGGTGCATATGAGTGACTTGTCTTGTTGCCGTGACAAAATAACCAACAAGAGCACCTTAGGAAGAGGTTACTTTGGCCCACAGTTCAAGAGCACAATAATTAATGGCCGAAAGGTAATGGTGGCAGGACCTTGAGGCAGTTGGTGACCCTGTTTGGGAAGCAGAGAGTGACAAATTCTGGTGCTCAGCTTTCTTTCGCCTTCTTATTCAGTCCCTGGAGCATGGAACAGTGCCATCCAAAGTAAAGATTGGTCTTTTCATTTTAATTATTCTAGTAATTATTCGATAATCCCTTATAGACATGGCCAGAAGTTTGTCTCCTAGGTGATGTTGCATTTTGTCAAGTTGTTGGTCAATATGAATTTGTCACAGGGAAATAATTATGCTTTGGATGGAAAATATATTAATGATAGCAAGATCAGTCTTAAGAAGAATGGAACAAGTACAAATACCTTCTAATTTTCCAGACTGCATGTTAGTAAAGACTTTAAAGAAATGGATGGTGGTTAGAAAAGCCTGGCACATGCTTCTGGGTGCCTGTGAATCCTGACTTCCCTTGTTAGTAAGAATTATGAGAGGCACATGGTGACAAATCCTTTCTGTTCCAACAGGTCTCACTTTGTTCAGAGTGTTCTTGCCCAGTGCCTGATGGAACTCTCCTCTGCTAGAAGTACTTTTAGATTCACGATTCAAGGTCAGGATGGCAAAGTATACATCTTGGTAAGGAAATTTTTCATCTGCTTTTTTATGGCCTTGTAATCCAGGGCCTCAGAAATGTTTTAGTTTTTATCATTCTGTTTTTTTTTGTTTTTTTTTTTTTTTTTTGCCTCTCAAGTCAAGATACTAGCATTTGACCATAAATTGAACCTTTAATATCAGTTAGTCCATAAGTCAAGCTTACTTCATTTAATAACACATGACTGGGTATCTCTGTATCCTGGGTTCTGAGGATGCAGACAGAAGGAAAATTCAATTTTTGTTCTTTAAAAACTCATACCCAAAATGATGCTTTTTGCTCTTGGTAACGGCCCTTCTGAACAGTGTCACATGGCTCTGTATCATTCTCCTTTCTTTGTACTTGTTACTTTTAGCATTAAAATGTGATGCTCCTGTTTCTGACTGCCTCTGATGGCTTGGTATTTGAGAAATAGCAAGTTTGGAGAAGAAGCTGGCATTGATGGATCTATAACCTCTGTGTGTTGCAGAGGCCAGTATCATCCCACCTTGGTTTAGAATGATGCTCTGCACAAGTAAATTTTGTTCATTTGTTGGCAGCCCGAACAGCCTGGACCATAGTCTTCATAGTGACATATTGTGACATAGTTTTCTTCAACTAGTTAACCCATACAGCATGCTTCTTATTTGGAAAGCACTTCTCTGGGTGTTCAAGGTCTTTAGGAAACTCACAGAGTAGTATGTGATAGCACTGTCATAGTTTGAAATCAGTGTTATTTTCTTTGTGTGTGCATGCATGTGTGAGTACACACATGTTTGGAGGTCGGGGTCCATGTATAGTGTCTCTTTTTTTTTTTTTTGAGATGGTCTCTCACCAAACCTGAAGCTCATCCAGTGAGCCCCAGGGATCCACCTATCTCTGCCCACTAGTGCAGAGATTACAGCCACATGCTGCCAGTCTCAGGTTTTCACATGGGCTCTGGAGACTGAACTTGGGTTCTCCTTCTTGCATGTCAAGCACTTTATTGCTTAAACCATGTTCCAAACCCTAGTTTTAGTGTATTGAAAGAGTTTCTAGTTGAAAATCATCTATTAATTTTCTCAACATTGAAATTTTGCTATTCTGACTTTCTATGATACGCTTTCAAAATATATTCAGACACTAGGAAGAACCTAAAGTGCTGCTTCCCCTGTCCTGTCTGCTCCCCAAGCCTAGTTACATCATGCTTGCCAGAGGCAACCATAACGGTTTGATATTGATAATATCAAATATGTATAATAACATGTATTTTCTACCCATATACAACTATTTCCAAGAATTCTGACTAATGAAAAACAAAGCAGGGTTACATTATTAGCTTTTCAGTTTCATGTAACAGTGAGGATTGTTTCTTATTATAATTATAGGTTGAATTCTATTCTTTAATAATTAGAATTCTACTATATGGCTACTAAAGAAAATAATCATTCCACATGTGTTTGTTACTTCTTTAGGAGTAGACTTTCTAACTTGATTCAGCATTAGAAAATGTGTATTTTAAGATCAGATAACTATCACCGTACCTAAAAGTTGTATTAGTTTATCTCTTCTAGTGGACATTCTTGTGCCCCACACATCCTATTGACCAGACTGGTGCACCCATTCATAGCTGCCAACTATGGAATGCCTGTGGCTCACAGTTGCCCCTTTGGTAGAGATTTGCCCTTGTATGACATGTTTTGCCTTGCCCAGGAAGTTCTATTGCTCTTAGTGCTTTGCTTTGTATCTTAAGTGTAGTGCAAACACATAAATTTACCTACTGTCCTGCTAGTTACCTAGACATTTTTATTGTTCTTCTCATGCCTGCATTCTCTTGCTATTCTTTGCCTGTCGTCTCTTATTTTGTTGGACCCCTTACTGATGTCTGGGATTAATTATAGCATTGTCATTTATATAGTAAATGGTTTTTCCTAATCAAGTTTTGTTGTTGTTTTGTTTTGTTTTTTGAGACAGGGTTTTTCTGCATAGCCCTGGATGTTGTGGAATTCATGCTATAGACCAGGCTGGCCTCGAACTCACAGAGATCCACCTGCCTCTGCTTCCTGAGTGCTGGGATTAAAGACATGCACCACCACCGCCTGGCACCTAATCAGTTTTTTTAAAAGCTTATATGGCTGCTCTCCCAAATGCTCTGTTTTTATAAAAACAAACAAACAAAATGTAGCAACAATAAAATAACGTCTAGCCTATTGTATATGTAATTATGTTTTTCTGTTACTTTTTGTGGGTTTCTGTAATGGTGAAATACAATATAGATAAAGTAGCAATATTCTCCTCTGTGGACTTCTCTTCCCATACTTTAGCTCTGGATTTTAAACTCAGACAGTTTGGTGATTGAACCTCTGAGAAGTTCCAGGTGTGTCAGGAAGTTCCCAGTGTTGGAAAATACATCGGAAGCTGACTCTTGCTCTGCCTGGAACGCCATCAAAGTCCTCTACCAGCCCTGCATCCAAAGCAGGAATGAAGAGTAAGTTGTGCTTTTATTTTTTTCTGTTCCATGTTGCATTTTAGCTGTGATCACCATGTTGGTACTAAGAAACCAATAAATTAAATGCTCCTTGCTGCTGCTGGGAGTCTCAGTGCTAAATATTATGCTTTGCAAGTAGACAGAGTTATTACAGATAATTCCTACCAATGTGTAGAGACCTTTCTTTTCCTGAAAGTAGTTAGCCCTTTTATTATCTCAGCTGTCTGTACAGATGGCTACTATGCTAAGGCAGGCTTTCTTAGCACTGCCTAAAGCTGTTTGTGGGCTTTCAGGGTACAGCAGTGAGTGAGCTATCCCCACCTTTGGGTTTGCCTTTGTAACATGTGGAAGCAGACAAGAAATAAAACAACAAAAACATTAAAAGATTTCTATGATTTCTGTGCACCCCATGCACTTCTGATCCCACCTGAGCATCCAGCTCACATAAGGTGAAAATGGCTTTGTGAAGTAGGTGCTGCCTTGACCCAAGTTTTAAAGGTCAGAATTCTAGGATGTAGTAGATGAAAGTACAGAAAAGTGGAAGTAGATGAGGTAAATGGTACTTAGGAGGTTGCAGCTCTGTACTGAGAAGCAGGGGGTTCTTCTTAACGTGGTGGTAAATGGAAACTCGGAGGAGGTGAGGAAGTGAACAACAGTCTGCAAAGCAGGAGACATCAAGTATTTCAGTTGGGCAGTTGGAAGTTTATACTCATTCTCTGCTCTCAGATGAGTCTGATGAAATGTGTGGTAAGAACAGAAAGATCCCAGTGTCTTTTGGGGTAGTAAATAAGACAGTTTTTAAAGTTCGTTCTATTTTTTAAAAAAGATACAATTAAACTGAAAATTGAGTGTATATAAACTACAAAAGTCATGTTCCTTTCCATGAGTAAAGTGTGTTGTGTATTCAGTTCTCATTTGTATTCATTTTGTGTGGACATGATTTGGGTGATATGCATATGTCTTTTACACTTAGCAGAAATAAAACCCTTTCATTGGAGGGTCTTCAGTGTTACTGTATGATATTGTATGAAACAGATTAATGGTAAATAATTTAACCATATTTTTCATGCATGGATGTTTGTATTGCTTTTTGCTGTTATAATTAATGTAGAATTAAATACTGTCACATAGTCATTTGCTGATTATGTGTACTTTGTTTTAATAAGAGGGGTCTGAAGAGGTGTAGCTGTTGACTTGAGAAGTATGTACGTTAAGAACTTTGGATGGATAATCTCAAATCATTTTTGACACTGTAAACTTGTACTGTGACCTGGAGTTTCCTTTTTTGCCCATTTCCCTAGTTTTATCAGGACTGACATTTAGATTTTGCCCACATGATGCTATATAAACAGTAAAGATTCAGTTGTTTATTCTTATATATTACTCAGACATGTTCAAGAACAAGAATGTGCTTCTGTGTTTTATGCATTGAGACTCCGGAGTGGCTAATATATGGCAAGGCTGCTCCTTGCCTATGTTGTCTGTTGATGTGTGTATCTACCATTATATATTTAGATTTGTGTAGTCACTTATTAAAAATCCCTTTTATTTGTATTTTTTGAAAGATAGTCTCTTTGAAAGATGTTTTAAATATCAATCAGTATAATTATAGAAATCATTTTTTGTGGTTCTAATGTCAAGTTTTACATTTTATAATTTATGAAGGATCTTTAAACTCTTATGGAGCATTGCAAGAATTTAGTAAACTTGCCCTGTTATTTTATACATTCTTTATTTTAATCTTTGTATGTATGTGTGTGAGAGTGCATGCCATGGCACAAGTGTGGAAGTCAGAGGGTTGCCTTGGGTGCTCACCACACCATACCCTGGTTCTGAGGCGGGGTCTCTGGTTGTGTTGCCGCTGCATATGCTAGGCCATCTGTCCAGTGAACTTCTGGTAGTCTCCTGACCCCTTCTCTCATCGGGCACTAAGATTGTAGCTGAATGCTACCCTATACGTTTTTTTTTCTGGATTTGGGGATCTGAGCTCAGGTCTGCACCCTTGTGCAGTAGACACTTTACCCACTCAGCCACTCCCCAGCCCACATCACTCATTCTTAACAAATTCTCGCAGCATGGAAACTCGCTGACTAGAGTCAGATGTGTTTTGATCTGTTTGATTAGAAAAAGAAAACAGTGCTTTTAGATAACTAGGGGGACAGTTCTAACTAGGGGGACACTTCATGTCTAATAAACGACCCTGATTACAACTTTGTCTGTTGTAGGAAGTAATGTTTATTGTGCTTTTCTTCCTTATTTTCGACCCTGAAGGTGGACGGGAATCTTGTGAGTTGAGTAGCGTGCTCTGAGTGGTTTGCTTTTTTTGTCTTTACAGCCTTTACAGCCTTCCTTTGGGGGGCATAACTGAGCAAACTGTAGATGCATTGGCATATTCTTGACACATGGGTGGTGCATTAACTATTTTAGTCCCGTTGGCTAGAGGTTTTTTTCTAGTGAGAGTGTGGATGGCCAGATGGTAGTCTAAAAGAGGAAAACAGCAAATGTAACTATGGTTTTATTTCCTTGAGCACTCACAAAAAGAAGAAAAAAAGCTGTCATGTAATATTTTTAGAATGTTCGTTCTTTCTAGCAACATCACTCATCATTTTGAAGAATTTTCTTTTCATGCCTCCCTTGCTTCAACCAGCATTTTCATACGTGGGTGAGCACCAAGTTTTTTTTGTTTTGTTTTAGTTTTTGTTCCTACTGGCCCATGTTTTGTACTGGCAGAATAATGTATTTCAAGTCTTGCGGTATTTAATTTGTATTTCAGAACTTAGATTCTATGTATTAACTTTTTAACTTTGGACATAACTTCTATAGTTTCATTCTACCACTACCCACAGCTTCATATTCACTAGACAGGGACAACTTTACCCACAGTGTCTGGAGACGTATTCAGTTGTTACAGTTTGGAAGGTTATAGCGTCTAGTAAATTGTTAAGAATTCTCTTAAACATCCTGTGATAATGAAGAGAACCACCTCTAACAAATTTTCTGATCCCAAATATTAATATGCCAAAGATGAGAAATGTCTTGGAAATGTCTCTTGAAATCAGGCTACTTTTACCTTCTCTTTTTGTGTGTGATAGCCCAGGTTTCTTGAAATTGTATTTAGATCAGCAAACAAATTCAGTTCTACTGTGACATGGACCAAAATCTTTGTAACATCACAGGCTAACTCTGTTAAACAGAATAAATGGTGAACTGTAACCAAATTTTTGTTGTTATTATACTTCTCCTTTTGTGTAAGGAAAATGGTCCTCAAAGTAACTTGCCCAGAAGTGTGATTGCAGAGACCTTTGGCTGTTCTGTTTTTGAGTGGTCCCCATACTGCTTCCCAGAGGGGTCCTAGCAGTTTACAGATCCACCATGCCCTCCTCCCCAACCTCCCCTACTCCCCACCCCCATTTGGCCTTTTTTATTTGTCTGTTGACTTTCTTTATTTCTCTCCTTTTGGCATAGCTGTTTTCATTTGGGTGTGAGTATGGCTTTAAGGAAGGGGGGTTGCTTTGAAATGAGTCAACCTAAAGGATATGAGGAGAGATCTCATTGCAGTCTTGATGAGCATTGTCTGATGGTCAGTGATTGTTCAAGTCTCACTGTTGCTGCTTTGATAAAACCATGACCAAAAGCAACCCGGGGAAGAAAGGATTCATATCATCTTACAGGTAATAAGCTGTCATCCACGGAAGCTGAAGGCAGGAACCCAGAGGCAGGGGACTGAAGCAGAGACCACGGAGGAGCACTGCTTAGTCGCTTGCTCCCCATGGCTTGCTCAGCCTCTTTTTTTAACACAACCCAAGACCAGGTTTGACACTGTGTACTAAGTTAGTGAAGGCCAACATTGACTCAAATACTGTGGAGATATGCTGGGTGTTTTGGGCTAAGTTTATAGGGATGTACTCTTTTGACTGATAACAAAGATAGAGCAAACAATGTTAATTTATGACAATTTTATATTCAGCAGAATACCCAAAGGCCTATTATTCAATAGTTGTATATCCCCACAAGCCACGTAGCACTAGCTAATCTGAATGCTGTGTGAATATGATGCTGTAGAAGCCGTGAGGACTAGAGAGTGCTACATCAGACCATCTACAGGTCTCCTTCCGCTCTCATGAGACCTAGAGGGTGCTACATCAGACCGTCTACAGGTCTCCTTCCGCTCTCATGAAGAAACCGTAAGATGACATTGCTGGTACATTCTAGGAGACATTGACTTTGTAGAGCAGGGCAGACTCAGACTTCAGGTGTGAACAGCTACCTCTTATATTTCACATAGGAGGAAACTGGGAACCAGAAATAAGTTCAGTTTGTCACTGACAGCCAAGATTAGGACTTCAAGTATTTCTTCCTTATGCCGCATCTTCTCACCATGAAATTTTAGGAGATATAAAAATGGGCTCTAAGTGTGTATTTTATTTGAGAAAAGCTCCTCTACTAATTTAGGAGGTTGATGTCAGCATTCTCTTTGCTCCCCTAAATGTGCCAAGTGTTGTCCTCTGTCCATGCGTGTTTATATGTGGAATGTGTTACACTCACAACACAAAGTTCTGGGTCATAGGTTTATATTTGATGTTTCAGATCAGAATGCAGTCATAACAAATGCAGAATTCTTTTTGGAAGTCCAGTGTCTTCATTTCTTAGAACAGGAAACCATTGGATGGAAATTAACAGTTTGGTGAAGTAGGTCCTGCACCTATTAGAAAACACAAGGACTTCCGTAGAATCATGTCCATACATTTGTCTGCTGTTCATGTATTTTCACCCACACTTTCCCACTTAGAGGCAATTCCTTATTATCAAACACATTCATCAGATTTCATTTGTGATTAGGAAAATCCCTCTTTTTACTGTAAATGTACAATAGCCTAAACTACAGCTTGTTTACTTGGAATTCCACATGGTCCATGACTAATTTAAAATCACTAAGGAGCAGACTAGAAATAAGACCATGGCATATAATAGAAGTGGGTGTTGCCTCTAGAGATTCTCGCTTTCTTAGAAAAGGCACATTGTGGGAAAAGTACAGTCATAGTGTATGAGCATGAAAGGGGGAAGGGCCGTGTGTATGTGACATCGTTCCTTGACTGCTTCCTACCCACCCACCAAGGACAATGCAGAGAGCAGAGTGTCGGGTTCATTGGGGTTAAAGTTCTGATGTCTCATGGCAGGGTCTGCTGTTACTAATGAGTGTTAGCAGTTGAAAAGGGATTGCTACTTCTAATCACTTACTGAAACTTAGCTGGGGCTTAGGAGAAGGCTTTTAATTAGATGTCTGCAGTTTCTCAATTATTATTTTTGAAAACACCACAGATTGTTGATGGGAAGTGATCTCTTTTGAAAATACACCACATTCCAGTCCCTTAATGGAATTTTCACAGTTGCTCAAATGTGTGCTTTCAGTTAAATTTTATCTCCATTTTCTGTGAGTTTTGAAATCCTGTTTGGTAAAGAGATGAGCTGGCCACTGATGTTGCAATGGCTGTAAAGAAAAGAGTGCAGAATCCATAGGGTCCAAAGTTTCACTTTGACTTTGTCATGAGAAACATGGAATGTCCCTGGCTGGTGAGGATTTCTTCTTGGACATTAGGGTCGAAAAGTTGCACCATGGCTTCTATTGTCCATAGCATTTGGGATTTTTTTTTTTAATTTAGCCTGCTACAAGAACCCACCAAGTGCAGGCACATCTGTTGAAACTCCAATAAGTTGGACATTTCATTTTTGACATTCCCCTTATTATTCCTGGTTGATATGCTAATGTTCCCTGTGGAAACATGTGCCCCTTTCAGGGACCAAGGTGGAGCTTCAGGCTCCAAGCCTCTGTCTGTATCACTGCCTCTGAGGGCCGTGCTCTGTAGCTGTCTTAGCCCCAGTCAGAACCTGATGTGTTGGAGAAGCATTGTCTCACTGCTACAATCCAACCAGTCATCTTTAGTTCCTCAGGCAACCTTCTTGAGAAATAATGCCAAAGTCATAGGAACAGATCTGCTTCCATCGCCACTGCTGTCCCCCAATGTGAGTAACTACAGTGGATAGGTTGTGTGGTCTCCTGACAGCTGAATGTACTCATGTTAATGCATGGCCCAGAAGTGAATATGGAAATAGTTCATATTTTCTAGTCCTTTTTCTATCAACATTAAGACAGTATGGCATTATATTCTTTTAGTGTGTGTATGTGTCTGTCCGTGTGGGGAGTGTGTGTGTCTGTGTGGGGAGTGTGTGTGTCCGTGTGGGGAGTATGTGTGTCTGTGTGGGGAGTGTGTGTGTCTGTGTGGGGAGTGTGTGTGTCTATGTGTCTGTCTGTGTGGGGAGTGAAGTGGAAGCTGTCGGGTGGCTTCCCAATTGCTCTTTACCTCATGTGTGTTGATAGTTTTATGTCAACTTGACACACAAACTATAGGTCTCTGAAAGGAGGAACCCAATTGAGAAAATGCCTCTATAAGATCTGACTGTAAATAATTTTCTTATTAGTTATTGATGGGGGAGGGCCAAGCCCATTGTGGATGATTCCATCCCTGAGCTGGTAGTCCTGAGTTCTGTAAGAAAGCAGACTGAGTAAGCCATGGGGAACAAGTTAGTAAACAACACCCCTCATGGCCTCTGCATCAGCTTCTGTCTCCAGGATTCTTCCCTGTTTAAGTTTCTGTCCTGACTTCTTTCAGTGATGAACAGTGCTGTGGGAGTGTAAACCGAGTAAACCTTTTCCTCTCTAACTTGCTTTTGGGTCATGGTGTTTCATTATAGCAATAGGAACCCTAACTAAGACACTTACTGTTTTGAGATAAGGTCTCACTGAACCTGGAGCTCAGCATTTGCCTAGGTGGCTGGCCAGCAAGTCTGCCTCTCCCCTCCTCCCTCACTTCCAGTTCTGGGATTGAAAATGCGCTGCACCTCATCTGGCTATGTATACGGGTGTTGGGATCTGAACTCAGGTCCTCAGACTTGTGCACCAGCACTTGACCAACTGAGCTATCTCCCTAGCCAACTACACTATAATATTCTTTTGCAGTTTGTTTTTCTACAAAGCATTATGTTTCCTCAATACATGTAAATGTATTTTTCAAAACTCCTGTATAATATTCCATAATGTAGATATTTTGTGATATAGATATTTAAATTCTTCTTGGAGATTAACTGTTCTTCAGTAAAAGCCCTGTGTATACCTCTGTTCATGTCTGGAAAGCTTTCTCTAAAGTGAATGGAGGGGCTGGAGAGATGACTCAATGTTTTAGAGCACTGTCTGCCCTTCTAGAGGACTGAGTTCAATTCCTAGCACCCAGCTGGTGCTCACAGCTTTATATAACTCTAGCTCTAGGAGTCTGATGCCCTCTCCTGGCCTCCATGGGCACTAGGCATGCACATGGTACACAGACATACATAGAGGCAAAAACCCCTCCACGTAAAACAATAAAGTAGATTGAAAGAAGTGGAGTGGCTACTCTTGGGGCATGTTGTTGTAACAAATTTTAAAGTGATCTTTTTATGTGAAGTGCTTTGGAAGAGTTACTATGATAGTACAGTTGGCTCTGTAAACCTCCACCCTACTTCCGTTTCCCTTGTAGTCGCAGCCTCGGTTGCCATGGTACCTTTCTCAACACTGGTGCCGTAGTGTCGGTGCATTGCAATCCATCAGTTCCACACAGCATTTGGGTTTCACCAGATCTCCAGTGAGGTAAAGACTCATGCACTTTTCTGTTATGTCATCTACTCTTTCTTTAAAATTATAATATATTATCCTGTTAATCTTATTCTTCCTCACTTATTTTTGTCACTCAAATGGTTCCACCTTTGGCTGTTGTTCTAGGCTGGCTTACATGTCCTTTTGATGTGTCTCATACTTGTTATTTTGAAGATCTCTTTATTGGTGATATCACAGTATACTCCAGAGTCTAGAATTAGTCATTGAAGCACCCTGGGTCCTACTGGTGGGAGACTGAAGTGGTGAGAGTTCCAATGACAAGTTGTCCTGTTCTTTTAGGGACTGATCTCCTTCACACTTTCATCCCCTCACCTGTGGCAGTGGGCCATATTAGCAAGCTCACTAATTATAGCCACTCTGATAGAATTGCATTTTGTAAGGTGGTTCTTTCTCTTAGCATCTTTGTTTATGTTTACTAGACCTTTGAGTCCCTTCTATGAACATCCTGTTTCTATTCCTTTGCTTACTTATCCTGGTGTCTGTGTGTGAGAGAAAGTGTTAATAGATTGTGGGTGTCAAGCCTTTATCTGGTTCTGAATGTTAATTCTTTGTACCCTGCAACTCACTTTGAAACTTTTTATCTTTTGACACACAGAAGTTTTAAATTTTAGTCTTGCTATAATTAAAATTAGAGTCAAAAGCTTTTGCAATGTGTCCTGTTTAATATCTTTGTAGTTAGTCTCCTTATGCTTCATCCTTGCCATTTACTGAAACGGCCTGGTTCTGAGACCAGTGGACAAGTATTGAGCACAGTCACTGTTCTCAGTCCTTAGAATTTGGTCCTGATCACATTTCTTGTGGGAAGTGCTGGCCTCTGCATTCTGGCTTCCCTCTGCCTTCTGACCTCTTCCCTTTCTTCTTTTCAAGTCTTTTCTTTTTACCTGCAATTTATACTTTTCCCTAAAGCCCAGAAGTGTTCTATCTAGTGTCTTTGCTAACTTCTGTTCTCAGGACAGAAAGTAATTCCTGGATTGGGGAGCTGGCATAGTTGTACAAGTACCTGCTGTGAAAGCGTGAAGACATGAATTCAGATCCCCCAGAAGCTACCCAGATAAAAAGTGGGGTGCAGTGATGTATGCCTGTAACCTCGGTTCTGAGGGATTGGAGTTAGAAGCTCATTGACCAACCAGTGAAAGCCAAATCAGTGAGTCTTGTTTCGAGCCTTGTTTCAGTTAGAGACCCTGTATCAAAAACAGCAGAGGGTGGGGAGTGATAGAGAAGAGACTCCACCAACATCAACCTCTGGCCTCCACACACGGCACATGCACATGCATGTGCGCCTATATGTATACACACTCACAAGTATGCATAAAATACACACACACACACCTGCTGAGTAAAACCATTAGCGTTCACACTGAAGCCTTTCCTTTGGCTAAGTTATTTGCTTGTATGCCCATCTTGTTGTCTGTCCTGCTCATCCCTCTGACACTCATTCTGTGTGCCCAAGGTAGAGGAAACTCATTAACACTTCCAGTGAGATATGTTTCTTTTTCTTTGTATCTCTATCAATGGTTTCTTAAATTCTCTTCATTACCTGGGCTCAAAACCTCAAGTTAGCCTTTAATTGTTTCCCACTTTTCTCTGTCTAATGAGTTGTATGGCCTGTCTATTCTACCTGTATAGTTTTCTTCACACCTGCTCTTTCTCCTCACGGTTAAGCCATATCGTGTATTTGCCACTCTTAAAACCATGTATGTATATATGTATTTTATTTATTAAGTGTGTGCATAGGTGTGCATATGTCATGATCTATAGAGGTTGGAGAATGATTTGAGGGAGTTGATTCTCTCCTTCTACCATGTGGGTCTTGGGGACTGAACTCAGATGGTACGGCTTGACAGCAAGTGCCTTAACACACTGAGCTCTCTGGTTGGCCCTAAGTATATATACTTAAAATTATTTTATACTGATGATGTGAAATAATGAGCTTCATGATGACATTTTTGTATTTCACTGTGCTCTACATGGAATTTATCTGTATCTCTCAAGCCTGTCGGAACTCTCATCCAGGCTACATCTGCAGCCCTCCCACCAAGAAAGTGTCAGTACTCTTCCTTTTACCCACCTCAGGTCTTTGTCTCCTTGAATTAGCATTTGAGGTCTTCTACAGATTTTTTTTTCTATATCATTCATGGTCTCTGTCTCCTCCAATTAGAATGGAATACCGCAATTCTGAGATCCTCTGTACAGGTCATATATTATTTGTTAAGAGTCTATAGTCATGTGACTATTTTCTTTTCTATACAGCATCTATAAGTTTGTGGTATAAGGGATTCATATGGAAGTTGGGACTTTGGTATGTGAGTGTTCTTACACGGGTAAGGTCTTCATTAGCAGACCTATAAAATACTTAGAGTGGTCCATTTCTAATAAACTTTTCCTTATACCTCTGGCAATTACATAAGAATAAATGCATAGAAAGTTATTTTAGAGCATGTGGGGTGTTCTTTTTTTTATAACTCTTGTTTCTTTGGAATCTGCTATTTCCATAATTTTTCTCCTTTTAGCCACATGAAAGAATGATACCTTTGCTGGCAGAGTGACTTAACCTTGCTAATTTTATCACAGTGGTTGTTTCTAGAGCAATAAGGCTGCAGGGCACTTGGGAAGCACAGCTGACAGTTTATTATATGCGAGGCTGACAAGTTACCTTTGGAAAGTTATTCAGACGCAGTGGGATTTTCTGAATAGAAGTGTCTCTGGGTTCAAGTTAAGTTTTCTATAGACACAGTAGGTTTTCCCACTCATACTTCTATATTTAATTTTTTAAGATTTATTTTTAATTATGTATGTGAGTATCTGTGCATGGGTGTGTGCATATGAGTGGAGGTACCTAAAGAGGCCAGAAGAGGGCATCACATTCCCTGGAGCTGAAGTTACAGATGGTTGTGAATTGCCCGGCTTGAGTGGCAGGACCTGAGTTTGGTTCCTGGACAAGGATGGTATGTGCTCAACCACTGAGCCATTTCTCCAGCACCCCGACCCTCTTCTCACATAAGCCCTTTAGGGATAAATATTATGGTTTTAATTGCCTAATTGCGTCAAGCTTTTAATATACATGAGATTTGAACTGGTAGATTATTGGAACTCAGTAACATCTCAATGAGAAAAAATGCTATGTAGATTTTAATGCTACTGAAGCATAGCTGAGCTATGATAGAATTAAGAACAGGTCTGTTGAAAATCTTTGGTTCTGCCAGCCACATATCCTTTAATTTTGGTTTGTTTTGCTTTTTATTTTGAGACAGGATCTTGCTCTGTAATTCAAGCTACCTTCAAACTCCTGATTCTCCTGCCTCAGTCTATGTGAACAGACTAGGCGAGTGCCACCATGCCACTGTGCCCAGCCCCATATCTGTCCTTCATTGGTATTTACAGACTGCCCTACAATCACTGGCTGGGAGGCAGAGTAGCGGTGGAAGTGAGTTACATCCATAGCCGCGTTTGTTCTCTAGACTGATGGCATCACCATGCCTGCTCACCATCACTGGCTGGGAGGCAGAGTAGCGGTGGAAGTGAGTTACATCCATAGCCGCGTTTGTTCAGACTGATGGCATCACCATGCCTGCTCACCATCACTGGCTGGGAGGCAGAGTAGTGGTGGAAGTGAGTGTCATCCATAGCCGCGTTTGTTCTCTGATGGCATCACCATGCCTGCTCACCATCACTGGCTGGGAGGCAGAGTAGTGGTGGAAGTGAGTGTCATCCATAGCTGCGTTTATTCAGACTGATGGCATCACCGTGCCTGCTCACCTGGTCCTTTTAGCTGCCTAAGGAAACTTAATCTTGGCCCTTGGTTTTGAGCCTCACTTCAGTGTCTCCTTCCTTCCCTCTGTTACCTGTTAAGGTACAAACAGCAGTCCTAATTAGCTACCCACAAACGTGTCTTCGTTTATTATGCTAAGGCCTGTTAAAAACACGGTCCTACGAATGGCTTGAAAACATCCTGGCTTCCCCCCCACCCCCACTTGCCTCCCCTGCTGACCTTCTTTGCAAAAGGCTTGTTTTCCCTCCAGCTTTGTTGGACCAAGTTTTAATAACTACTTATGTACCTACATCACCCCTTTCCAATCATTTCTTAGTCTCTGTATAATTTTTATGCTTGTCTTAATTTACCCAGGTACCTTTAATGTCTGATAAAATGATTTAAAAACTAAATATAAAATTTTAGTGGCGGGGGAGGAGGGAGCTTGATTAGAAACGCCCTGTTTTCTTAACCAAACTGCTCTTCAGATGGTTATAAGTGTATTTAAATTATACATTTGTTTCATATATAGCTCAATAGGTATGTTCTAAAGGAGTGCAATGAAGCTAGAACATTGCTGTCCTAATTGGGAAAGATCGTCACAGAGCTTCATACTGTCGATGCAGAAACGGGGCTCTTAACTTTAAGAATGCTATCTGTGTGGAGACGATGGCCCTTCAGAGTGTAAGACTGTTGTAGGAATGATTCTTGCACCAGTGGTTGGAGGTGATGGTAAGGGCATCTGATGCTGACCTGAAGCACCTGGGGCACTGAAAAATTAGAGAAGACCATACTGTTTCTCAGTCTTGGGGAGTGTGATGGAGACAGCCTGAAATGTGATCCCTGATTTTTCTGTATGTGTACAGCTATCATCAGACCAAGTGAAAACCTCCATGCCAGGCTTTAAGTGATTCCCTTTGGTGACAGATTTATACTGTTAAGTAATTAACAGTTAATTCCACAATTGTGGGCTACTTTTAGGCATTTTAAAGGTTTTATCCCATGTTCTTTGCTTGCCTTGATGTGTAGGCTGAAGGCTTTGTTTTCTCTTGGTGTAGCAGTTGATGAATGTAGTACTTAGCCTCTGATTCAGCTCAACAGAGAGTTCACCTGGAGCCCCTGTGTGCAGTTTGCATTCTGTGTGGAGTCCATTATCTTATCTTGGGAACTGATACATATCACATACTGTGATAAACAGGCGTTCTCATCCATTTGAATTAAGAAAAGCTTGCTGTAGACAGCTGTGCTTGGCTGAGAGACCTGTGGGGTAAGAGATTATTGAAGCAGGAAGTTGAAGGGTAAGGCAGTTTTGCAAAGGTAGAATGGTGGAGTAATTTTAGGATATAGTTCCCAAAATATATTTCAAATGATGCTAATAATTCTGCGTGTGTGTGAGAAAAGAAGAAAAATACATTGCAGTCAAATAATACTAAGTGAGATTGTCTCTGTAAAATGTTGTTTAATGTGCGGTCATCGGTTCATATTATTATGATTTTGCTGCAAAATAATTTGTGCCTTTGTTGACTTGTGCATAGGTGTGCATGCTGCTTCAGTTGTCTTAATATCCTGACATGAATGAGGCATGTGGAGTATGTAGAGCTTATGAATCTTGTGTGGTCCTGGAATTATTTTCACACACATACACACATCCTATTCTACTGGACACAGAGCCAAGCTTCTGGGTTCATTTGTTTATTTATGCATTTAACTAATTCACAGTCTGTTAGATATGCCCAGGTGAACACGTCTATTCAAGCCCTGCTCCCACAGATCATGAAAGTCTAGCAAAGTGCCTGATCTATATAGAGTTATATAAATCATCATTTACCTACTGGATATGCGAAAAAAACAATTACAGAAACAGTTCTTGTTTAGGGATACGGACAGAAGCAGTCTCTGGAGCTTCTTGTGTCGAACCCAGTGTGCTGGGTTGTAAATCGAAAATTCACTGTCCTCTGTGAAACTGCAGCTATTAGATCCAATTTCCAAGTGCCACACACACAGTCAGGTGGTATTCACCATAGCACCACGTCCTAGAGGAGAGTGAAGGATGACGTGGGGATTATCCATCTCAAACCCCTTTTCTGCCTCTAGCTTGCAGTTCAATTTGAAAATTCAGTTTCCCTATTTTCTCTTCTTTTCCCTGATGTACACTTATGTCTTTCTAAGGAATGACTGACTTATGTTCCCACCTCTTTACCTGGGAACCATGCCTTCATATATGGTGGGTATTGAGGAAGATATTATAAATTTTCTGCATGTTTATACACAGGGCAGTTGAAACAAAGGGAAATATTAAGTTGACTTACAGCTATTTCTTTGCATGTAGATCTTCCTTTTCCCTTGATGTATTATGGACTTCTGTCTGTGACTTGTACCTCTTAGTGTCTGCGACTCCATTCATTGGTTGTTCCTGACAGGCTATATACCTGACAGGTTTGTATACATGCAGATCCAAAGTGAGAAACCTAAAAGTTGGGAATTCAGGAAATGCTCTGCGGAGAAGGGAGTTTTTCCTGTCCATTTGGAAGGCAGATTTTAACTGGTTCAGGATCATCATCCTTATTTTGTTCTTATTTTAATTTTCAAAAAATAGTCAAGCCCTCTTTCAGTAAAACGTATCCTTTCTCTATCCTTTTATATAAGGTCTCCCTTAGCCAAAATCTGTGGGAGGAGGATCTTAACCCAGAGAAGCATGGCTCAGAAAAATGGACTCCTTGTCCATTCTTCATTTTATAGTTTAATTCATTTGTAGATGTTAACTAGCAAAAGATTCTACCTAGATGCTTCCGAAAATTGTTTGCTGTAAGATTTGCAGAATTGTTATGAAACACCACTTGATTTCCCCCCAAATGTGGTGTATTAATATGTCAGTACTAGATACTTATGGAATAAGCATGGTGGAGAGATCAATGGGGAGACTCCAAGAAGATTAGGAACAATCCCCGGGGCCAGCCTGATGCTCAAGATGGTAAAGATGCCTGCCACCAAGACTGACCACTTGACTGTGGTCCCCAGGACCCACATGATAGAAAGAAAGAATGGAGTCCCTCAAGTTGTCCTCTGACTGCCACACGTGTACTGTGACTATATGAGCACACATATACATGTCACACACATATCACAAAGTAATAAAATGAATATTATTTTAAAATTTTAAAAAATCATAATCCTATCTTCTTGATATCATTCAATTCCTGGGAGGAGTGGGATAGTTTTAAAAACATGTGTTCACATGTTCTCTGACATTCTTCCTTTGAGTGTGAGAGGACCTAGCGACTTCACACACACAGAACAAAACCACATGCAGTGATTTCCAAGAATAGTCACAGTATTGTGTCATGGATTTAGTACTCTGTAGGTATTCACTTGACAGCATGAAGACAGTCTGACCACAAGGAGCCCTGTGAGGAGCAGAGAGGTTCCCAACGATGGCTAGGTGAGTTCACCATCTTAGGAGTAGACCTATTAGCCATGTAGAGCCTCTAGATGTGTTGAGCCTCTGAAGACATCTTGATATAATCCAAGGGGAGATTTAAAAGCAGACTCACCCACCTAAATTTCCAGATTCCTGCCCTGTAGCAATGGTCAGCTGTTTATAGTGTTAAATCAGCTTCGGGGTACTTGCAATACAGTAATAGAAAATGAATTCAAGTGGCAAAGACTTGGAGTCCTTTGACATGTTGCCCCCATGTTTAACAAATTTCAGTGTAGCAGTGAACCTTTTAAAATTGAATAGAAAATGATGCATATGTGTATGTGGTTTTTTTCTTGGCAACTATTCATAGCTCTACTAGTTTTGAAAAGAAGCCCTTAATCTCCAAAGGGCTATGGATTCCAAGTATTTTATCCAGAAGACACGGCTAATTAGAATTCACTGTGGGGGATAGCTCTTCTAAGTAACTGACATGCATGCATAGATCAAAAGTAGAATCAACTTGGGCTTTGTGAAAACGAAAAAAGAACTTACAGAGACATGCAGGACAGCGTGTGTTTGATAGGTTTAGATCAGGACGAGCAAACTCTAGGCAGCTGAACAGATCGAACCTCCCTGTCCCTTTGTAGTGTTATTGGAGCACAGGCATGCCCATCCACTCATTTATATCATCTAGCTATTTTGCTCTCCCACAACAAACTTGAGTATTTGTGACATATATCCCACAAGAATGAAATTTCCAGCCTGACCCTTTATGAAAAAGTTTGCTAACCTTTACTTTGAAATATCAAGGTGAGGTGACATGCTTGTGGCATAACATGAGTGGCTAAATCCACCTTTCCAGCTGATGGGTGAATTGTGCTTCATGCCATGTAACTGTCTTTCAGCTCAATAGTACATGACCATTCCTTCCCCGCACTCTACTGGACTAATCTTCTTGGTTTAAGGAGGTCGCTACTCAGCTAACCTCCCGGAGAGATGAGATCTGTGGAGCTGAGGGCAGGGGTTAATGATGGTGGGTCAGAGGCGAACACCCTGGATCCTTGCTTGAACTGCCAACTGTGGTTCTTCAGCCATATGGGTGTAAGTAGGAGAGGGCAGCTGGTATTCTTGCTTCCTCTGTATGTGTCTGGACTTGATAGTTTTCCTTCCTGCTAGACAAATCTTGTAAACTTCATCTATAAATGATGCCTACATTGTTTTGAAATGCGATGCTTGAGGGCTAGCTTCTAGACTATTTTCCTTTCTAATTCCATTTTTGTATACTATAGGAACTTCTTGTTTCTAAGAGTTACTGATTGATCCTTGCAGGTAAAAGTGGAAGTCACTTAGTATTGAGCTTCATTCTGGCTCTTCAGGTCTGGTTCCATTTTTGTTTTTCAGTAAATCAGGTAACAGGTAGTAGGGCCCTGTATTTTGAGTTCTCATGCACAAAACTAATTTTAATAACTAAGATATTCCTCTTTCCATGTATATTAAGTTGACAACCAATAGCCATCACATTGTACTATAGATATAATACTTTGAAATGTTTCTCTTTTTTTTAAATAAAAAGCATATAGTTCAGTGTTCACACATTGCTACATTGTGCAAGGTGATATAGTTTTATTGCATTCTTCTGCATGCCGTCATCTAGTTGGACCCACACCATTTGTTAAAGATGCTTCCTTTTTTTCCATTGTATAATTTTGGCTTCTTGGTCATAGTTTCTTAGGGAACTGGCAATCAACCACAAGACCCAGCTATTTCACACTTGGACATAAACCCAAAGGATGGACCACAAGGAACACTTGCTTAACTATGTTCATCCTAACTTTATATGTAATAGCAAGAACCTGGAAACAACCTAGATGTCCATCAACCAAGGAATGGATAAAGAAAATGTGGTACATTTATACAATGGAGTACTACTCAGCTGTTAAAAACAAGGACACCAGGAATTTTTCGAAGGCAAATAGATGGAACTAGAGAAAAATTATTCCGAGTGAGATAACCCAGACAAAGAAAGACAAACATGATATGAGTGAGTACTCATAAGTGGATATTAGTTGTAAAATAAAGAATAATTATGCCACAATCTACAGACCCAGAGAGACTAGGTAACAAGTAGGGCTCATGGGGGGGCTGCCTGGATCTCCCTGGTAAGAGGAACTAGAAGAGATTCTGTTAGCGGACTGAGGGTGGGTGGGGATGGGAACAAGAGCAATCAGGTTTGGGGCAGGGAGCAGAGAGGAAGAATAATGGAGAGACTACTGAAAAGGGAGTACATTTTGGGTTCCGGTCAAAACCTGGCACAAGGGAATCTCCCAGTTAAGACTCCTAGCAATAGCAGATATGTACCCTGAACTGGCCATCTCCTGTGACTGTGACTACATTGGTGCCTAGCCCAATTGTCATCAGAGAAACTTCATCCAACAACTGCTGGAAACAGTTGCAGACTCAGACAAACATTAGCCAGAGTTTGGGGAATCCTGCCAGAAGAGGGGGAGAAAGGATTGTAGGAGAGAGTCAAGGACACCAAAGAAAACTCACAGAATCAGCTAAAACTCAATGGAATTCAGAGACTGAACTGACAACCAGGGAGCCTGCATGGGACTGACCTAGGCACTCTGCATACATGTGACAGTTGTGTAGCTTGGTCCTCTTGTGGGACTTCTAACAGTGGGAATGGGCACTGTCTCCAACTCTTTTACTGACTCTTAGGACCCTACACCTCTTATTGGGTCTTTTTGCCCAGCCTTTATACATGGGGAGGTGCTTAGTCTTACTGCAACTTGATATGCCATGTTTTGTTGATACTCATGGGAGACCTGTCCTTGCCTAAACAGAAATGGAGGAGTAGATTAAGGGGTGGGAATAGAAGGGAGGGGATGGGTGGGAAGAACCGGAAGGAAAGGAGGGAGGGGAAACTGTGGCCAGGATGTAAAAATAAATAAATTTATTAAAACAAAAATCAACAAGGAGAGAGAATTGTCCAGCTCATGGACTCAGTGTTGGAGAAAATAGGAAATGGTTAGTGTGGAGAAAAATCAGGGCAAGGTGTTAATAGATAGTTAATAATAGGATAGTTTCTAAAGGGCCCAGGTTTTGAAGATTAGACTATTCTTTGTATATAAAACTTTCTCCCAGAGTTAAAGGCCGGATAGCAACCTGTCAGGAGAACTACCAAGAGGACAGAGTGCTGGGTTCTTCTCCGCAGGTCCAGCCTTGAATTCTTGTACATTTCCATGGTCTGCTACAGAGTAGCAGTTAATGACTCAAGGCTTAAATTCTGCCCCAGGTATGATGCAGCAATAATCACAGAAGTTGATCTACAGGCTGTTTTTAAATAACTCATTTAGTACCTAGTGATTACCAAGTATATCATGACGTATGTCAGGACCTGAGGCAGTTTTAAAATGCTACCTCTAGAGCCAGGTGTGGTGGCACACACCTTTAATCCCAGCACTCTGGAGGCAGAGGAAGACAGATCTCTGTGAGTTAGAGGCCAGCCTGGTCTACAGAGCAAGTTCCTAGACAGCCAGAGCTTTACAGAGAAACCCTGTCTCAAAAAACCGAAAAGAAAAAGAAAAAACTATCTCTAACCTTTGGTTGTTTGAACATAGATTCTGTTCTGAATGTAACCATCCTCTCACCTTTAAATATATAGTGTCAGTCTAGATCTTTCCACAGAAAGTGAGACAGTGTTAATGGCACCTACTACCAATGTTCATTTTATTCTCCCTGATTTAATTTCCAATTTGGGGGAACTTTCCTGTGTAGAATTTAATTCCCCAGGGTAGAGTCAAATGTGTTGAAATGACCTCATAGATAACAGAAAGGGGAAGTGAATCACCTGGTACAAAATACATTTTGTATCCTGGGCTCCAAGGATAGAATGTGATTAGGTGATTGGTGTATCAGAACCTTAATGCTATTTAAACATCCCAGTGGGTGCGTTGTGTGTACTTTGTGTATTTAAAATTGAGATTTTTGTTTGAACAGCGTCTTTCTCTGGGTGTACTTCATGGTGATTTAGCCTAATAGACTGCTTTAAATCATTTGAAATCGCAAGACATATGAATTTTAACAATAACTTCCCCAAGGCTAGAGAAGTCAGCAGGAGCACAAACTGCTAGGTAGACATTTTTTTTTTCAAATTCATATGCAAGTGTAGAACTTTTACGAGGCTGTTTTAATAAGGCCCTTTGGGACTTAGGGTTATTTATCTGCGCTCTTATTAAAAGTGAAAACTTTTCTATGTTTAGCCCCATAAAGGAAAACTGGTCCTAACAGTATTGTGAGCTGGAAGAATGCAGTTGTCTACAGGCTGACTGCAGGAGAGGGTTGGGAGACTGGGCTGGTGTCTTCAGTGCCAACATTATGATAATGGGCTAAAGAGAGCAGGGCTGCCTTTCAAAGTCTGCCTTAATTAACAAACTTGAGCGCTATTGTATTTGTAATGTAGGCTTTGGCATGAGTTATTAAATGACTTCTAGCCCTGGGTCAGAGCCCTGGTTCTAGAGCTCTCTGGGTGTCTCTGTCAGAGTCCACTCACCCCGGAACTGTGTTGTCATCTAAAGGTCTGTGAGCTCCTCTCATTTATAGTCTCCACGCTGAGACGTGGAGCACGGACGAGAGACTGTTTCTGAGATTAATACGCAGCATCTTTGTTCGTGATGCAGCCAAAGACCTGGGGCTACCAGAGGAAGAATTTTGCGATCTTGAAACATGTTCTGAGAGTTGCTCAGGTTTGATGAGTCTGGGTCTTGCAATAAATCTATTTTTAGACAGACCCGGGAGCTAAGGTTTTAAATTATCTGTAGTTCAGTAGAGTTATACAGAGTAGAGACCTTTGAGAGGAGAGGGCACTTTACAAAGTCAGGATCGAGATCTATTTTAGACTCGAAGAGCTTTATTTGGGTCTCTTTGGGTTGGTTATGTCTAGTCAGTTGGCAGAGGTGAGAAAGCAGATGGATAAATAGAAATATTTGATAAAATGAGCTATATGTGTGGCTCAGTGGACAGTAAGTACATACTTAGTACACACAGGAGCCTGATGTGTGCATTTGCACGCACGCACACACACACACACACACACACACATATACACACACTTGTAAGAAGGTTAGGTCGAGAGGTGGACATTCCAGAGATATTAAATAATCATTATTGATAATTTACATGTAGGGGAAGGTTTCTATGTTGCTAAGTAAGGATAGATAATTTGATGACATGCAGGGTTTGGAAGGATGTATATAGTGATCCAAAATGAAAGCTATGTGCCACAGAGCATTTCGAACTGGTTCTTAAACATCTGTCTCAGTTAGGTTTACTGTTGCTGTGACCAAAGCAACTTGGGGAGAAAAGGGTTTATTTGACTTACACTTCCAGATCACCAAAGTGATCATTCATCACTGAAGGAAGTCAGGACAGGAGCTCAAACAGAGCAGGAACCCTGGAGGCAGAAGCTGAGGCAGAGGCTATGGAGGAGTGCTGCTTACTGGCTTTCTCTCCAGGGCATTCTCAGTCTGCTTTCTTATAGAACTCAGGACCATCAGCCCAGGTATTGCACCACCCACAATAGGCTGGGCCCTCCCTCATCAGTCACTAATTGAGAAAACGCCCTACAGGCTTGCCTACAGTCTGACCTTGTGCAGGCATTTTCTCAATTGAGGTTCCCTCCTCTCAGGTGACTTTAGCCTGTGTCAAGAGTTAAACTCAGATGTCATTGGGAGTTATATCTCACTTAACAGAATCTTGGACTGTTTCAACAGAATGAAAATGCTTTTGAGATGGCAGGAGGGGGAGTAAAATATAAGTAGCTAGGTAGGAAGTAGAGGAAGTAGAGAGCTCCAGGCGGCTGTGGTGGCTGAGCATCCAGAGGACAGGAAGGACAGATTCCAAGAGAGGTGATGGCAGAAATGTTGGCTGAAGGTCATAGTGACAGGCAGCGCAAGTATGAAAATTTAAACAGGTTGGAAAATGTCAACATGAGCTTGCGTTTTAGAGCTTCCATTCTGAAAGGGTCTCCTAGCAGTTGCAGATCGGAGGAAGCTGGTTGCACACTTGATTTTAACTCTTCAAGTTGAGCAGCTGTTTTAGCAGTTGAGTTGCTAGGCACTGTCAGGAATAGAATATTTTAATTTTGGAGAAACCCAACTGTTAAAACAGCTGTTGAATCTGTAAGACCCAAACTGGCTGCGATTAGGTTGCGAGGCCTACTCGGCTCATCGCTCCAGGCAGACTGGGCCATTCTCATGATTTGATTGGAAACAATGACTCTGTGAATGGATGCTAGATGGTGTGTCTGGCTGGGCACTTGAAGTCTTTCCAAAAGAGCCCTATTCACTACTCTAACTTTTACTGTGTTCCTGGTTAATGAAAATTACATAAATACGATTGCTTCATGTGTTTTAGGTGTGAGTTTTTTTTTTTTTTCTTAGCACTTAGAAGAAATGGCTTTCTAGTTCTATCAATATGTTTTTATCCTTCCCTTAATAATAGAGAGCATACCTGCTCAGGTCACCTCCAGTAATCACCTGTTTATTGTTATTTTCTCCTTTCTATTGTGTGGGAAAAGCAACTTAGGGATATAACAGCCATCAAATTTGTTCATTCACATCTGGATAAACTTCAGTGTTGCCAGTGATGAAAAGGCTTGGAATTTTCAGTTTGGATTATTAAGTACCTTTTTTTCCATGGAGTAAACTACTTACTGAGTTCGTTTCAGGTAAATCATCTTAACTAAAAATTGAATGACCTGAAAGATGGCTCACCAGATGAAGCTTGCCAACCAAGCCTTGGGACCTGAGTTCAGTCCCCAGAACCATAATATAGAAAGAGACAGAGAAATAAATAAGTGTAAAAAAGAATGACTAACAGGTGACACAATATTGGGGTAGCTGCTGGCAACGTGAGACTCCTATGGTTCCAGTCCCTACAGACAGCCCATATGCGGGTCCTCTTCTTTACAAGTTTCTCTTCACATACATATACATAGTGACATTGTTAGGCAATTTAATTTTAAGTTTACATGAATTAATATTGGTGACATGTACTGTTCTTTATTTTGCTTTTAACTGGGGAGGAGAGATTTAGAAACTGAGCCTAGAGCCTTGTCCATACTAAGGAATGACTTTTTTTTTATTACCAAAACATTGTAACTGTTTTCCAAGCCAGATTAGCCTTGACTTTAGGAAATTCATACTTTAAAGTAGTGACTTATTTTGCTCATTTTTAAAGTTCTTGTAAATAATGGAGACATACATAAGGGGACTATGCTTACATTCCATATAAGAGATAAACTTGGGTATCAAAAGTTGGATCTTTTCAATGGAAAAATGTGCTTATTTTTACTAAAGCATGCATATATACTAAAGTATGTGTGTGTGTGTATGTTTTGAATGCTTTTTATCAAAACTGAACAATTTTTTTTAGTTACACCTTAAGTTTTATTATTTTAAAATTAGTTAAGCTATTTCATTTGGTTTGTTTTTTTACATGTTTGATGTTTAGAGATAGATCTTTGCTGTGCAGCCTAGGCCTCGAATGTGTGATAGAATTCCTGCCTGGACTGAGTATTGGGATTGCAGTGAGTTATCCTAAACCCAACTGAAGCTATTTTATTCTGACTGTCAGAATCATTGTTTTGTTGTTTGTTTGTTTGTTTTTTTAATATGTTAGGCAAAGTAAGTTTTCTTACTTTAACACTCATGAATAATTTTCATTACAAGTAGGTTCAGAGGAGGGTAGTGTTTCATGGTCGGTGGGTTATATTAGTATTGCTGATTGAAAAAAGAACAAGTTAGCTTGTCTAATGTTGGTAAAGTTGGCTGCCTAGTACCTTCACTTTCCCAGAATGCTGACTTCAGAGTAGCCGATCGTTAACACACCCACACAGTTACAGTCTCCCGTGCTCTTCAGGGATAATCAGCATTTTAACTTTCTTTTTCCTGCCTTGGTACCAACTTTTGAGAACAGTCTCTTAAAATAAATGCAGTGTAAAATAGTGAGAATCAGTTAGAGAGAGTTAGATTCCAGGGTGTGGTGGAAAAAACAAAACCACCAGCAATGGCCTTTTATAATGAATGAAATGAAGTTAGTTTCTGAAATTTCGCCCCCGCTTTACAGCATTTGGTTCTTAGTTCTTACAACCTTTGGAGCGTGTTGACCAGTGCCGTATGGAGGTCTCTAAGTTTCAGGTGACGAGTAAATCACACTTGGAAAGTTTAGGCGACTTTCTTTGTTGTCTTGGTAAATCTTACTATTTGTTTTCATTTTAGTTAGGTGTTGAGTTATATGCAAGTCAGATGCTTAAGGAAGAATTGGTTTGCAATTGGTAGAAATGTTTTCTCTGTCCCAGATAACTTGGAAGTTGATTCTCTTGACTTATCTAAAATTGTTCCACTTTATTTTTTTTTTTTTTTAGAGATTGGTGCTTTAGTTAATCATACAAATTTTGGCATTTTTCAGTAAACTTTTTGGTAAAGTTACCACAGCCGAAACAACAACATACAGATTTACAAATACCTAGTAGCATGTTGCTTTTATGGCTTCAAATGGGTTTTAGCATAACCTTCACCACAATGCTTTTAAATAGGTTTTCTTTAAAAGTTAACTGGTAATGGTTTGGGTTATATCATAGTTTTTTTTTTTAAGAGAGTAAGTCTTTCGCCTCCTCTTCCTCTTTCTCTTCCTCTCTCTCTCTCTCTCTCTCTCTCTCCTTCTGTGTGTGTGTGTGTATGTGTGTGTGTGTGGCTTTGTGTAGCTATTAACTGCTCTAGAACTCAGTGAGATCAACTTCCTTCTGCCTCCTGGTTGCTGGGATTCAATGCATGTGCCACCACCTTAAAGAAAAAATTCTTTAAATGACATAGTGAGCTATTTTTTATAATATATATATTATATATGTAAATCGTTCACATGAATGCAAAAATGTAAAATTATATATATGTATATAATTGTGTATATAATATATATAAAATAAAATAATATATATGTATATAATTTTACATTTTTGCATTCATGTGAATGATTCATGTTTGCATTTTAAAAATAGAAATGCCCTACTAAAGCACATCATTTGGTTTAGAGCTCTGAAATTGTAGAGCTCTGCCATGTAAAGACACAGTAAAGAGAGAATACCAAACTCCACTTTCATGCACATTTATATTTGGGGATTATGTACTGTCTTTAAATGTGTGGATTCAAATCAGGGCACGTCCACACATAGCTCCCATTGCGTCCATGTGATTTTTTTTAAACATGACTTAAAGGCAGCACTACCACAGTTCCGTTGACACATCGCTTCTCAAAAAGGTCTAAACTGCTAAACTTGTCAAGTCCAGAACCCCTGCACAGGCACTGCTCATGAACAAACAGTGTATTGGTGTCAGGTACTTTGATAAAACAGCGAGATAATCAGCTTCAAAAGAGGAATGGATGGGTTATTTTGGCTTTGGATTTCAGACATTTCAGTCTGTAATCAACCGATTTTTTGTTTGAGGACTTGGGGCAAAGCCGAATGGCTTGGCGGGAATTCCAGGCAGAGGCAGTTGCTTACCTTGCCGCTGCTGGGAAGTGAAGAGAGGGACAAGGTCTTGTTAATTCCTTTTAGAGAATGCCCCATGTGACCAACTTCCTCCTGTGATACCCTTCCTCTTTGAGATATCACCCCTATCCCCAATAAACTTACGAACTGAAGACCTAGCCTTTAATGGATAAGAATTTCAGGGACCTCTCAGATCTTAGTCACTAGGATTCTAATGGTTCAGAAAAGGCCACTCGGATTTAAGGCTATGCAAGTCAGTGATTAGTAACTAGATTGACCAGGATTAATTCATTTTAGCTGAGTTTTATGTCATTACCAACTCCCCTCTTGTAGAGGAAGGTTAGTTACAGTTCCACAATACAGCAATCTTAGGGTGGATCTAAGGTCATCCTTATAGTTGTACAGTGGGTTATGCCTGCATGTGACTCAACACAAATTTGAAATAAGTTAAAAACAAATGAAAAAGCCATAACATGCATGAAGTCCTGAGTTCAAACTCCAACATGAAGGGTAGAGGTAGGGGCAACAAATGTGTCGGAGGAGACTTAAGTCCACTAGAATCAGGCACATGTAAACCAAATACATCTTGTAATATACTGTTTTCCATCTAGCTTTAAAAATTCTGTCTGTTGGTTCATTGTTGGTGGGAGTATGAGATAAATACTTTTGGGAATTGTTGTAAATTGTGAAGTGATGTAGATCTTGCTACAGATACCTGTTCAGTTTGACAGGACATTTGCCCTTCCACCTGGTAATTCCTCTCCTGAACCTCTGATGGTTAGAATCCAGTTTGTACACATCAGGGTACATGAATGTCAAGAGTTGCAGGTAAAACAGAAGCAGTACTGTAGCATTGTTCATTGCAGGGAGATAAGAAGAAACAATGTCCGGGGTGTAATTTGGAGGCCTCCAGCATGAGCCCCTAGATAGGATTTGCTGTAGTACCACAATAGTTGATAGGGCCAGTGGGTAATGGCAGTCAGGGATGGTGAAGGAAGAGGAAGAAGTAGGAGTGGCTGAAGGAGCAGAGAATGCATTAAAATTCCCTAAAATTTCATACAATATTTCTCAAACAGGATGCAAAAAAGTGCTAAACTTAAAGAAAAACGTTGATATATGTTTGACTGCATTAAAATTAAGAAAATGCTTTTGCTTATCATGTGGTCCAGCATTTGCTGTTAGGACTTTTATCCTAGAGAAGCTGCAGAGCCCCAGAAAGCTCCATGCTGTATGAATCCATTGACAGGAAGTCCATGGAGTAATAAAACCACGAAGCTGAAGGCCAGATCAGTGATTGGTAGCGGGTGGGGAGAGGGAGGAAGGGTGGTGGCTGCCTTGAAAAGACCCTCAAGACCCACAGATCCTTGAAGTGGAGCCGTCGGTGTGGTCACATGAATCTACGTGGGTGATGGAACTTGGTGCAGTTACACACACACACACACACACACACACACACACACACACACACACACAGAGAGAGAGAGAGAGAGAGAGAGAGAGAGAGAGAGAGAGAATTGTTTGCCATACCTGTTGGACTGGACTGTCAATGGTGATATATTCTAGTTTCAGATTCTTACCACTAAGAGGAACTGAATCAAAGAGAGAATCTCTAATTTTTCTAGATGTGTATGAGCAGATGTACTTCAGTACATGTGTTTGTGGAAGCCAGAGGATAGCCTTGGATATCACCCACAGCCTGCTGCCCAGCTCTTTTGAGACAGGGTCACTCACTGGCCTGGAGCTCACCAGTTAGGCTAGACTTCCTGGCCACTGAGCCCCAGGGATCACTCTGTCTCTGCCTCCTGACCCCTGGAATGAGAAGCCACAGTACCGTGTCCAACTCTTATGTCTGGAGGTTCTACTTGGACAGCATAAGGTACTTGCACAGCAAGTGCCTTATGGATGGCTATTCCTCTGGTCTCTTATTTTTCATCTCTTTCACCAGCATGTGGATCTACGGTTGTGTCAGAATAATAATAGGGTGAAATTATAGTCTTTAATGAGGAAACTAATCGGGAGAAATTATAGTCTTTAAATGAGGGGAAAATAAAGGAAGGACAAAAGATTGGAAATGGCAGCCTGACAAGATGGGTGCTTTGAAGACTGCTTTCCTGGCTGAGACAGGGACTAGCAGTAAAAATAATGAATACAAATAAATGCTTCAGAATTATTTTGTGGGCCAACATCATGGCTCAGTAGGTAAATACTTGCTTCCAAGCCTGACAACCTGAGCTTGAGTCCCAGAATCTATGTGCTAGAAAGAGAAAACCAACCAACTCCTCCAAGTTGTCCTCTGCCCTCAACACGTGCCCTGAGACCCATGAGTAACCACACACAGCAAACACATACATGCTCATACATGCAAAAAAAAAGTGTAAATAAAATATAAAAAATATTTTGTGGGTAAAGCAATGTGGTGTAGAGCCAGTTTGTCTCATAGTCATCTGTTTGAAAGTAAGCATTGCTCAGGATGAATTTTAAATAGAGACTTTAATGTGTTTCTGTCGGAATTTTTCTGGGGGGGGGCCTTGCTCTACGATTATGTCAGTGTGTAGTAATGAGACAAGTGGGCCGTGTCCCACCACCCAACTAGCTTAACCTCCAAAGTAATCACACAGAAATTGTATTAATTAAATTACTGCCTGGCCCATTATATCTAGCCTCTTCTTGGCCAACTCTCACATCCTGATCTAAACCATTTCTACCAATCTGTGTAACACCACGAGGTCGTGGCTTACCGGGAAAGATTCTAACCAGCGTCAGTCTCAGGAAGGAGCTTTATGGCGTCTCTCTGTCTCTGCCTTCTTCCTCCCAGAATTCAGTTCTGTCCTCCCTGCCTATCTAAGTTCTGCCCTATCAAAAGGCCAAGGCAGTTTCTTTATTCAACCAATGAAAGCAACACATAGAAAGAAGGACCTCCTACACCATCAGTGCATCCAATACTCACCCATCCTGAAAAGGGTCAAGTAGATCTGTTGGTATTCCTAAAGCTAATTTAATGTTTTCAAGTCCCCCCTCTTAAATTGAAGTATAATATGTATACCATAAAATTATCTCTTTAAAAGTATTAATATTGTTTTTAAGTCCCCCTTTTAAACTGAAGTATAATATATACACCACAAAACTACTTCTTTAAAGGTACAATTCAGTGGGTTTTGGTGTATTCTGGAAGCTGTAAAACTACCATTGTCTAATCTTTCAGTGAAGTCACTGCCCATGGCATTCTCCTCTGTCATCCGGAAGCCTCTGATCTCCTTTGTCTCTATGCACTTACCCACTCTGAACCCTTCATACCGATGCAGTCATGCAGTAGACGGTGCACAGTTTACCAATGACTTAAGATATGTTATTAACCTGTTGCAGTGTATTTGTTTAGTCTACACTCAAACTGTAGATATATTAATAAATCAATTGGAGCCATTTAAACACTGATTACAGTGAATTCTTTTTTTTTTTTGAAGTAGAATAAATTTTATGGTGGGTGTCTTTTCAAAGAAAGGATCAGTTTTTGAAGATCTGTTGTCTGCAATCTCCTCCAGAGTAATTCAGGACATATGGCAGCATGTAGGGATGTTGGTGAAACCAAGTTAGTTCTGAGAGAATAATGGTGTAATGTATGTTATATTGGTGAATTGTCAAATGGGTCCCCTGTCCCAGATTCCAGCACGTTTATTTCAGATATCCTCCAGTAGTCCTTGTCTGGGGCAGGCTGCCCCCCGACTCTGTAACAAGGAAAGGGGAAAACAGTAAGCAACTAAGGGTTTTAAAAACATTGTCAAGCCAGGCATTGGTGATGCATGCCTTCAATCCTAGCATTTGGGATTAACACAGGTTCTGTGTGATTATTTCAGGTCTAAACTAGCTGGGCGGCCGGGAACCAACACAAAGTGAGTTCTAGGAAAGCCAGGGACACACAGAGAAACCCTATCTCGAAAAAACAAACAAACAAACAAACAAAAAAAAACAAGAAAGAAAGAAAGAAAGAAAGAAAGAAAGAAAGAAAGAAAGAAAGAAAGAAAGAAAGAAAGACAAACCCAAAGAATAAATAATAATTGTCAGGTAAACTTCCATTTGAGCTGACTATGCTTATCCCAAACTAAGAATGTCTACTGTGGGAGAGACAAGGTGGAAGCTCGTCCGTGGAGGGGATGGAGGAAAGTCTTCCTAGGACTATGACTCTCAGACTGCCTAGAGTCAGGCTCTACTGGGTGCTTGGAAGGTGTTATTTAGCTACTGCTGTTTGTTCTTTCACTTGGAAGCCTTATTGGCAAGGACACCCTGCTCCATTGGGGGCACCCTCACTCAGGAACTCTGTCATTCCCCTGTTGGCTTCTGCTGGGCTTTTTTCAGTCCCTGGTTTGATGATGTTGCCTTTTGTTGAGCTACTCCACTTCTTCCCGTTGGATGTTTTAAGCACCCAATTTAAAGCTGTTTTGCTGTCTCTCTGCTACTCACAACTTTTTCTTATGCTTTTGGCTTCCTATGTAAGTAATAAATGGGCTCATTCAAAACCAAAATTACAGCTTTTATAGATTATTTTCTAGACTGTTCAGAACAGAGGGTGTGAAGTTGGTTGTTGGAAATGCTACTAAACCCTGCCTGCCACATAGTGAGTCAATCATGGGGGAACAATGAATTTTACAAAAGCAAAGTTTGTAACAAAAGGAGGGCCTGTGTCCAATTCACCTGTCCAAAGGTGGGGCCTGGGGATCTTTATGGGACAGGCGTTGAGAAAGGTGATTGGAGATTAGGAGAGCTCCATCGGTTTACATAAGTGAAAATGAGCTTTCCTGTGGTAACTGATGCCTGGCAGAGATGCCCTTGATGCCTGTAAGTCACTGGTTTTTAGATCCCACTGAAAACCAAACATTAAGGCAGATGGAGTGGGTTAGTCTACAGGGCTTGCTCCTTGTTTTTCTCATTTTCATGTGCATGAGCTGGCTAGACTTGTCTCTTACTTTTGTGTGTTTGAAAATTTCTATGACACAAATGGTTTTTGTTTTTGCTCTAAGGGAGCAGCTGGCCTCTTTAAATGGGCTTCTAATTCTATGTTCTCAGTGATATTACTCCAATTAGGAAGTTTCTAAGAGGCTTGTTCATAGACTAGATTCTCTTTAAAGTAGCTCAGTTGGCAGAGTACTTACTTAGTATACACAAAACCCTGGGTTCAATCCCCAGGACCTCACATCTGTAAACCCAGCACTTAAGAACTACAATGATTTTTGAGGCCAGCATGGGCTACATTGTTAGACCCAGTTCTGAGTCTCCAAATAAAACCTATTAATAAACCAAAGGAATATATTTGGAATGCTCTAGATTTTGTTGTTGTTGTTGTTGTTTTGTGTGTTTTTGGTTGTTTGGCTTTAAGTATATTCTTGTTTTCCCAACAACTGGTATTCTGCAACAATGTGATTATTTTTAACAACCAAAATCTCAATTTTTGGGCAAGAATTAGTATGTTAATTTTTGAGATGGATTTATTGCCATGTTTTTTACATTTATTTATTTGTATGACTTTTTTACCTTCATGTATGTTTGAGCACCATGTGCATGCAGTGCCCATAGAGGTCAGAAGACGGCACTGGATTCCCTAGAGTTATGAATGGTTATGACCCATCTAACCATGTGGGTGCTAGGAATCAAACCCAGGTCCTCTGCAAGGACAAACTAGTGCTCTTAGCTGCTGAGCCATCTCTCCTCCCCATTACTACATTATTTAAAGCAGAACTGTTTCCCTGGAACTTCTTTTAAAGACAGGGTTTCTTCTAGCTTAGGCTATATAGCTGAGGAAGACCTTGATATTCTTATCCTCATCCCTCCACCCCAGAGTGTTGAGAGGACAGGTATAATGCTGGGTTTGGGCTGTACTGAGGATCTTGCCAGGCTTTCCTGCGTGTTGGGCAGCTCTCCCTGAACTTTTTGATATGTGGGAGGTTTCCCTTCACAAGGTCATAGGTCTTCCTGGCAGTTTGAAAGTTAAAACTTTCAAGAATCATGTACCCACATTCAGGTTTTCAACAGCCTTTTAATTCAGATAATTAGTATGATTTTTTAATCAAGTTTTTTTCCAAATTTTCCATAAAAAATCCATGTGGATATTGTTTATTACTTAATAAATTATATTTAAAATGTATTAGGTACATAAATTTATAGTCTGTTTTTATGAGTTAGTTCTCTGTCCCTGTCTTTCTGTTTCTCCCTTTCCCCCTCTCCTTCATCATAGCCTCATGTAGTTCTGGCTGGCTTTGAACTCTCTATATAGCCAAGGATGACTTTCAACTTAGATTTCTCCATTCTCTACCTTCCAAGTGCTAGAGTTTCAGATATGTAGCACCTTACAACTCTTGGGGTGGAGTCTGGGGCTGTGGACATGCATGGACTAGTATGATTTAGCGAGTATAGTGGTGTTAGCATAACTAATCAGAATCATAGCAGCAGTCCATTTAGTTATTTTGCTGTGTTGTGTCCTTGAGAGAAGTTCTAAAGTTTGTTTGCTTGGACAACTTACGTATCAAACAGGTTTATGTTCGCGATTCTATGGCTCAGTTGTGGTCCCATGCCTGGTTTCTTACATTGTGGGATTAAATCAGTGGACTTACCATTATTATAGTTTATCAGTTGAGTTTCTGGCATCTACAGGCATGAAAAACATTATATTTAGATATCTTTTATACACTGTTGTCTTTGGTTAGCATTATAAGGGCCATATCATCTACTAAAGTGCTAGAGATAGAAGATCTACGTTAACATCTTTTGTCTTACTATCTTTTTGTCTCATACCATATGTTGAACATTTTAAACTACACTCCTATGTCTTTTCTGTCAGTCCAGTTTACATTGCACTGAACAACTTCCGTGTTTTCACCTTCTATTTTTCTGGGTTATTTTCTTGATATTGATTGGCTTGTTTGTTCTCAATATCACCATTTTTGTTGGAAGTGAAAGCATGACATTTTCTCCCCCTCCTTGTCTCAAAATAGACAGGCCCTGTAGTTAGGACTCTGGGGATTTTCCTGGTGCAAAGGTTTAGAAAAGTGGACTGTGTGTCCTCAGCTTGCATTTTAGTCTCTCAGACCCAGGTCACCCAACTGACAGTTCTGGTCTCTTAGGAAAGCTTTTCCTTCCCAGTGCTTAAAAGTCACAGAAATAACTTTCGACTGGTGTTTGGTTTCTTGTTCCCTTTGAAGTGTCTTTCCTGTTGATTCCAAGGAGAAAGACTGATTTCCATCTAATAGTTACGATGCTTTACAGGAAATGCCAGAAGTAAGCCAGGTTCTGCCCTGTGTTTCACAACGGGCTTTGATCTTCTTCATGATCAGATATTAGTGCCAGTGTTTGAGTCATGGGTCGATAGCCACAAGTGACACCTCAGCTTTGTCAACACGTGTCCTAAAATCTGTGTAATAATTGGTGATTGCTTTAATGTAAACTGAATGTTAAGCATGTCCCGATGTCTTCCCCTCCTTTGTGCATCTGTCCTGTCTCCTCTCTTCTCTGCCACCCCCACACTGCTTTCTTAATTGAAAAAAGGCTGTGAAAATATTATCTAAAGATTTAGAGGAAAGATACCCAGAGCTCTTACTCTCCTAAACAACTGCTTTTATTTTTCAGGTAATACTGTCTTTGCCTGTGTACTAATGCGATTAAAATAATATTTGGAATGATTAAAATTAAAGGCATTTTGTAAATTTTAACATTGACAGATAACATTGCTGTAGGACTAGTTGTTGGGTCAGGTTGAGTATGAGAAACCCGATCCAGCTTAAGTCTGGCTTCTTGGTCTAATTGCATTATAAGTTTATTCACATTGCTTAAAGTGAGGGCTTAAGGATACCTGAAAGTTAGTGTATGTTGATCTTTGGGGTTATAATCTTTTGGGATGGAAGCAACTGCATCATATCTAGTATAGTTGCTGTGGTAGAGCAGAGTGTGGGGTTTGGCTGGAAAGTGGTGTGGGAGGTCCTTCTGTCTATGTGTTGCTTTTCTTGATTAATGAATAAAGAACTAGCTTGGTCTATAGCATGGAAGAAAGAGGGCGGAGTCAGAGAGAAGCCATGGAGCTGCCAGAGTCAGACATGCCAAAACTTTGCTGGTAAGGCACTGCCACGTGGCTATACACAGATTAATGGAGATGGGTTAAATTAATGGAGATGAGTTAGCCAATAAGAAGCTAGAGCTAATGGGCCAAGCAGTGGTTTAATTAATACAGTTTCTGTGTGGTTATTTTGGGGCTGAGCGGCTGGGGACCAACAAGCGGCCTCCTCCAACAGGAATGGGTCATGCTTATGTTTCTTTCCATCACTTCCTGGCTCTGGGGTCAGGACAGTAGGCTTTCCCTTAATGGGCTTTAGTAAGGAAAACTGCTAAATCACATGATGTCTGAAGAGCTGGGTTAAAACCATGCAAATGTCCATAATCACATAGAGCCATGTATAACTACTTCTCCATGGAACTCTTGCCGCTATCAGTATAGAAATGTAAATCACGATGCTGTAACATATTACATGAGGTATGGCTGTAACATAGTACATGAGGTATTGCTGTAACATATTATTACATGAGTCAAGAACTAACTCAGGGTTTCCTAAAGTACTCTTACTGTAGTGTGCTTAGCTGGAATGACTTGCTGGTCAATGATAAGGCAGTGCTAACATTTTTCATTTTTGTTTGAATGCCCTTTTTAATGGTTTACACCACAGCCGTTTAGAGTGTTGGAACCTTTACTCAGCATTGAAACATTCCTTTGTCTATACCAGAATTGATAGCGGCATCATGAAAGTAACTTATTTCTGGGCAAATGTGAAAGAGAACAAAATGACAGTTATTTCCCTCTAAGGAAAATAGCCATTAACATGTTTCGTTGTTTCCCTTTTTACCTGAGATATAGATATTCTCATTTAATATGAATATTTTCCGGTGTGTGGCCTATTACCTTTTTAATTCAAATTTTGGAATACTTTATTAATAAAGTAATATCTTGAGAAAAATAAAAATAACTTCTTATAAAAGAGTGAAAATATATTGAGCTCCATACATTATAAGCTAAAAGGTTGATGTCCAGAAGGATGGGCATCAGCACATCCAGCTGCCAAGGGTCTGCATCCTTCTTCATGGAGAGGATGACAATCTCCACACCATCCTCAGATGCCTATGTAGAGTGATGGGGACATCATATGCTTTGGATTCAAGCCAAGCTGACTACTCTGGTCCCACCAATTTCACTCACCATGTGATGCCGGTGACAATCATATAACCTTTCTGAATGCAGGAATGAACAGTGTCTACCAGTCAGGGCCCTTCTAGGAAATGAGACAACAGATACAGTCAGTATGCCTGGCTCATTGTCTGAATGTGTTAGGCACAGGATAAATGATGGAAGAAACCTAAGATCTGCACTTATAAAATTTAAGCACACATTGTAGAGAACATCTTACAACCATAATAAATCCAGACAACTCTTAAAATATTTATTTGTGTATTTATTATTTTCTATTCGACTTGCAAAAATATTACTGCCAAACAGGGAATGGAAATGATGAGAAGATGGCCCTGTCTTGAATGTGCTCTCCCACAGTACAGCAGGCCCAGCAATGCTCATTTCAGTCAAGAGACTTTTTTTTTGATTCTTTTTTTTCCACTTTTTAAAATTGATTTTTATTTAGCTCTACATTTTTCTCTGCCCCCCTCCCTGCCTTTTCCCTACCCCTTCAACCCTCCCCAAGTTCCCCATGCTCACAATTTACTCAGGAGATCTTGTCTTTTTCTACTTTCTACTTCCCATGTAGATTAGATCTATGTAAGTCTCTCTTAGTGTCCTCATTGTTGTCTAAGTTCTCTGGGTTTGTGGTTTGTAGTTTGGCTTTCTTTGCTTTATGTTTATAAACCACCTATGAATGAGTACATGTGATAATTGTCTTTCTGTGTCTGGGTTACCTCACTCAAAATGTTTTCTAGCTCCATCCATTTTCCTGCAGAATTCAAGATGTTATTTTTTTCTGCTGTGTAGTACTCCATTGTGTAAATGTACCACATTTTCCTTATCCATTCTTCGGTCGAGGAGCATTTAGGTTGTTTCTAGTTTCTGGCTATGATAAACAATGCTGCTATGAACATAGTTGAGCACATGTCCTTGTGGCCCGATTAAGCATCCTTTGGATATATACCCAAAAGTGGTATTACTGGGTCTTGAGTAAGGTTGTTTCCTAATTTTCTGAGAAATCGTCATACTGATATCCAAAGGGGTTGTACCAGCTTGCATTTCCACCAGCAATGCAGAACTGTTCCCTTTTCCCTCACAACCCCCCCAGCATAAGTTGTCATCAGTGTTTTTGATCTTGACCATTCTTACAGGTGTAAGATGGAATCTCAGAGTTGTTTTGATTTGCATAGGAAACCCTTCTTAAAGGCCTATGACTAGCCTGGGTTAGGTTTAAGGGCTCACTGGAGAGCTCCAAGTGACATTCACATGCTAAGGAAGTGCCATGTGGCTTTTAATGAGATGTGGGTTTGAAATAAATATTTTTGCTATACATTTAAACATTTTAGAACGTAAAAAGCTTCAGTGAGTCCGGTTGTGGGTTGTGAGTTTGAAAGTATAAATTCTGAATGCTTAAATTGTTTTTAAACATACAGCTGTGGGGGGGCATTTCTGTTATGCCTTAAAAGGTGATGATATTGCAAGTGAGAGCAGGGATGTAGCACAGTGGTCGAGTGTTTACTCAGTGTGCACAGACCCTAGATTTGCTCTCCAGAACTGAAAAACAAAACTAAGGGTGTATGTCAGAGAAGCAGCGTTGAGGCAACTTTCTAATCTTTATCTCCAAATAAGACTGCAGAGTAAGAGGAATCCATTGATATTTAAGCCTAATCCTGGAGGAGAAGAGATGACATATTTCAAATCAGAATACCGCTAGGGTAGTTGTAAGTGCTGTAATAGATAGAAGTATGTCATTAGGTAACAAGAAACAGGGTCTCTCCAAGGAAATGACATTGTGTACCTCTTTTAGGAGGAGTTCAAGCCAACTGGAAGAATATCTACTGTCCAGACCTAGAAGGTTCCTCTACTGGCCAGAGTATATAGTTCAGTGCTGTACAGGACAGGAAGTGTGGCTTAGGGAGGGCAGAAAGAGAGGGGTGGAGAGTGAGCCTGGAGCCACAGGACTGTAACTAAGTTTCACTTTTTGAAAAGATAGCATCATTATTTCTATTGCAGAGAAATGTTGAGTATGCAAAATAATGAGCAAAAGCAGAAAGAATAGCAGAGCCAGTCAATATAAAGTAACTATCTCCGAAGCACAGAGAACTCATTCAAACACATCCTTGCTGAAAGTCGGGTCTTATATAGGAAAATGAGTGCAGTCTATTCTAGTCCACCCAGTTGGCAGAGTTAGCTCTGCCACCCACAGCAGAAATGGATGAGCAGAATGAATGCTTGGTGATAGAGTTAAATCCTCATCACGATGCACCTCCACAATGTTGAAGTTGGTCATGCCTCAACCACCAGTGCTCCCCCAGCTGCCAGCAGTTATTGCTGGTTTGTATAACGTTAGACTTGCAGAGGTTAAACTTCAGAAAAATGCCAAAGGAATGCACCTATTTACAAAGTAAATGTCTACGTAGTATATATTTTATATGTGGTGTTCTTTAAAACTGAGAATGGTGGCAAAGCGCTCTAGCAGGCATCACACCAGGAATCTTCAAGCAAACAGAAGCAAAAGCGACTGCTCCTGTATTGTTTTCTCATCATCGTCTCCTGGATTTTATCATTAAATGGGAAGTTGAAAGTCAGGGCTCCAGACGCAGCCTTACTGCTCTCTCCACGGCTGCCTCATCTCAGACAGCGCCTCTTGCCTTATCTAGTGTCAGCGCTCCGTTTCCTGCTCTCTCACATGAAAGAGTTTTCAGATGGGCTCTACAGATTGCACAGAGCCTCACAGAGCTTCTTCAAAGGCCCCTGTGAAGGAAAAAGGGCAGCATCCTGCCAGTCCAACCTCTTCAAACAGCGCCTTTGCTTTTATTTGCATGACAGTTGGCCCGTTGCAAGACTTCTGAACAAAAGGATCCTAACCCTTTAAAAGTTTGAAAGTCACCAACCCAGACATTTCCTAAGGTCCTCCACACTAAGAATGTTTCCACATCTATAAAATGGAGGTGGCAGCTCTTGCGCAGGTGGCTGAAGGGTCATCACAGCATTCTGTGTGGGTGAAAGCATGTGGAACATGGGAGACATTTAATGTGTTAGCTATCACTGCCCCCCCCCCCCGTAGTACAAATAGTGTGGCTGCTGGGATTAAAGGTGTGTGTGCCACCACTGTCTGGCCTGTATGGTTGACTGGTGTAGCTGTTTTGCGTTTTGGTCTTCAGGGAAGCTTTATTTATTAAAATAAATGAAATACCATGACCCCCTCTCCTTCCAGCAAGCTTCACTCTAATAGGCCTGCATGTCATATGACTATTATACTTTGATTACTGAAAAATGAGTAATCTGTCTCTTTTATGCCAGCAACAACATAAAAATGTCTTAAACATTTACCTTGTAAACATAAAAAGTTTATTCTGTGTGGGGGTTTGTTTGTTTGTGTTTGTGCACACACGCATGACACAGCACACGCTGGAGGTCACAAGATAACCTGTAGGAGTCAGTTCTTTCTTTTCACCATGTGGAGATCTTTCTCAAGTTCTCAGGCTTGGCAGTAAGCGCCAAGCCCAGCCTCATGAATTTTTGATATTTATTTATTTCTACCTTTATATATTCTCCACACACATATACACGAACACACAAATGAGTTTTCCTCTATGTCATAATTTTTAGAGTAATTCTGACCATGCATTTATGGAAGTTAACATACCTGTGTGTTTCAGGCTTGCCAGCTCATGGGAAAGTGACATCAGCGTCCACCCTTTAACTCTGCCCTCTGCAACCTGCTTGGAACTGCTGTTGATACTGTCAAGGAGCAACGCTTCACTGCCTCTGTCCCTTCGCCAAATGAATTCCTTTAAGGTAAGGAACAGCTCTGTAACTGAGATGCTTTTCAGGGATCCCGTCATTCACAGGACATAAACCATGAAGAAACACAGTTTCATATGACGATACTAAGGAGCTTGATGCATGCACTGCAGTGTTCTCTTCAGTACATGAACATGTGCAGTCTTGGAACTCAAGGATTATCTAACAGTGGCAGAACCCATAGCTCTCTAACTCCAGGTTCTAACCCCTGAAGGCTTCTCTACAGGCCTGAGTGTGGATAACATGGTGCAGGCAGGTATTGCCCTTCCCCATTTCCCTCTCCTTGCTAAAAGTTGTTAGATTACATTCTTGCAGCTAGCCCCAAGGTCTGTTCCCTTATTTGACCACTGACTCATTCCTGAGACAAAACACCGAGATCCAACAATCAAAATTCATTACAGCCCTAGCTTTCCTGGAACTAGCTCTTGTAGATCAGGCTGGCCTCAAACTCACAGAGATCTGCCTGACTCTGCCTCCTAGATTGCTGGGATTAAAGGCTTGCCTGGCTTTAAAATTCATTATTTGACTAGTATGTCCAATCAGGATTTACCAACTCTAACACAGACTCCCCTTTTTCTCCTTAAAAACCCACTCCTGCGGAAAAGCCCCTGCTTGCCCCTGCTGCTGCTGCTTTCTGCCTTTGCAGGCCCCCCCCCACCTCCTCTGCCCCTCTGGGAGATAAATCTCCTTTGTGCTGGAAATTTGATGTCTGGTGTGTCCTGTTTCAACTCCTAGGGGGCCAAAGTCCCTTACAACCTCCATTTTCTCTTCCTCAAGAGAAATGGCTGAAAGATCTGGCCAAGAGGCCTGTGAATGCCACTTCCTTCCTCACAGTTTTGATTGAGAGCAAAAACATTAAGTCATTTTTAGTGGCTTTGCTATGAAAAGCTTCAAGTTAGATGCTGATCAAGTGTTCAGTAAAGATGGAGAACCCATGTTCCCAGCACCGTTCTCTCTCCTCAGCCCCTCCCTTAGTCCTTTCCTCCTCCATGGGTACTTACTTGTATAGTTCTCTGCTGCTCATGTAGACTGAACAACAGGAGTTCAGTCTTCCCTAGCAGCCAGCAAACTGTCACATGAGGTGGCAAATGAGAATTAAGTAATGGCTTGTGTTGTGACCTAAAGCTCCTGAGTAAAACTGAGTGCATCTCTCTGGCCTTTGACAATAGAAAAACATACTCTTGAAGCTTTAGGTGCTGGAGGAAGGGACACATGGTGCCAAGGCCTGCAGGTGGAGTGGGCCGTTCTCGTGAAGGGAGGGTTGCTGATGTACTCTAGGACAGTGTCAAGATCGACAGATGTGGCAGTGCTCCTCCATTACGTGACAAAACAGGACATGGGAAAGTCAGGAAATGGGTCAGAAACAGCTGTTCCAGGGTAACTTAATCCATATTCTCTTGGGAACCTGTTCTATCAGTCGTGTCTGATTTGCTTTTGTGGGTACTGACAAGAGTTTAGACTCTGGCTTTTGCATGCCCCTGTCTCTGATGTTAACCAACCTCAGTCCCAGGCTCTCAAAGGGACTTTAAAGCATACCCTCTCCTGCAGGAGGGAAACTGAGCCAGAGGGCCTCAGGCCTGCTGAGACCAGTCTGAAGCTGTCCTCCCCCATTGCCCATCTTGACTGAGTGCTGGCTGAAGGGCTGTGAGGGACATGAGTGTAGGCAGAGGTGGGCTGTCTCTACCAAGTTGTCCGCACACACTCTCTCGCTTTGCAATAATATAACAGTCTTTATTCGAAGTGATTTGAAATTCTGTAATCAGTTCGTGTAATGAGTGATACAAACGTTTATACAAACACATCCTTTTATGGAGAAAAGTACAAGAAACTTGGCCATTATTTCATAGGGAGCAGCATTTATATTTTATTTTCTTCTCCATCTCTCTCCTGTACCATTTGAGGTGATGGTCCCCACTTGTAAATTTATGGCATATTAGGACAGTCTTTTATATGTGATGTAAAGTAAGAATAACCTAACGTCTTAAAGAGCTTAGAAGTATTGGAGTAATCTAAATAGAGGATGAGGGATTTGAGAGAAAAAACAGATACTTTCTTCTCTACTTTCACACTTTGAGGGTGGCATCTCAGCATCACGTAAACACAGACACATGGAAGGGCATCCAGCCACCAGAGGCATCTGTGTGCTCTCAGCATCCCTAATGAGAAAAGTCCCCAGAGCTGTCAGATCATCAGTGGCTGAGTCCCTCCCATGGCCACCCCACCTCTGGTTTCTCTCCTTTGCTGAGTGGTTGTCACAGAACATGGTACACTTGGCAGACTCTTACGAACAGGAAAGATGATGATCCATCCTTACCAGGAGCATTCTGGGAATGGCTCCTTTTAGTAGGTCATCTCTTCGCATAAAGCGTCAGAGGAAGCAGGGAAGGCTTCTGGCAGAAATATTCTCCATTTCATCTTTGTAACACCTACTTAGTCATTTCTGATAATTGAGAGAAGAGCCATCAATTCTGCCTGCATTTGAGATTGGTTTAATTGGAAAATCGCTTTCTCACACATCCTGTCTATGTGCTGTTTTAGCAAGAGCTGTAAAGTAGGATGGCCCTCGTTATGACGCCTGTCCTCATCTTTTCCGTTCTCTTACTTCCCGGCCGAGGTGAATTCTCTGTGTCACAATTCTAGCTTCCCCTCTGCTCTGTGACAGCACTTTGGTCTCCCCAGGGTGATTATCTGCAAACAGAATGCAGATTTCATTGAGAATCCCTGCACTTTGGTTATTGTGGAGGCCCCAAGAAGAGCATGGGCATAACCACTCCCTACTTAGGAGTCTCCCATGGCTTCCTGCTGATAAAAAGGAGCACAAACTGATACAACAGGCTGGTTCTGGCCACAGCATCAGTGTACTGGTTGTTATTAGGAGCGTACTCTGTGCGAGGTCTTTTAGCATGGCTAGTTCTCTCTGTCTTTCTCGGATCTCAGCTCAAGGAGCCTCGGGTCTTCTCCCACAAGCCTGACTCCCTCCCTGAGTTCCCTTCTCATCACCATTATTTTTTAACCCCGCTGCCCTGTGAAGTGATTGCACTCATATGACTTCTTCCTCCACTGAAATATGTGCGAGTGAGGGCAGATGGTGTTATAGTTTGACTCTAAAACAGCCTTAGAGGCTCTTATCTTTAACATTGGGTCTCTACTTGTGATGCTGTCTTGGAGCCTTTTAGGAGGAGCTACTTTAGCAAAAGTGGGCCACGGGGGGCAGACCTTTGAATGCTATGCCTGCCCCTGTTTGTAGCCTGCATTCTTCACTTCCTATATGCTGAGGTGTGAACAGCTTGCTATATACTCCCACCCCTACCCTCCACTGGCATGAGCCCAGGTACCCAGGTAAATCTTCCCTTGTGATTGTCATTTCTATTGGGTATTCTGTCATAGGGATGAAGAAAAAAATAATACAAGGGGAATGTGTATTTTGTTCAGTTTTGTATCAGCAAAACATAGAGCCTGGATGTATACAGCAGTTAAAAAACACGGGATGGATGGATGCACAAGTATCCTGCAATCAGCATGGGCACAGGGTATCCTAGAAATCTAGAAGACTGGGCTAGGGGGAAGCAGAGCATGGGGGGTAGTCTATGTGCAGGGCAGAAGTAGCACTCTCTTCTCTGCTAGCTCCGAGCTGGACTCAGTGCTCAGTTCGTGAGATTTGTTGACCAGGCTGAGTACTGATGGATATCTGCATTGAAACTGCAGCAGAGAGCTTTGTACAAATGAGGAAAGCGTGAAGGGTTCCATCTCAGTCCATAAAAGGAGCTGGTTAGGGGTCAGTTGTAGTGGGCCAACACCTTTAATCCCAAGCACTCAGGAGACAAGGCAGGCAGATCTCTGAGGGCTACGTAGTGGGGAGAGAGAGAGAGAGAAAGCAGTTTATAGACTTGGGCTCATATGGGCACTGGGACTACATCAAGGGAAAGGTGCATAATAGCCAACTTTGGGTACCAGAAACTGAGACAGATGGCTTTCAGAGGACTCCTATGGAGTAGGTAAATACCCACTGCTGCTGCCATCATTGCTGCTAGTGACTCCACCCTGCACATTCAGAGGTCAGGGATGAGGCAGCATGAGCCATGTCCATGCTGATGGGTAGGTGCTGACTCCTAGCCTGAAGTCCCACATGTGCTTCAGGGTGACCTGACTAGTTGAAACCTGAGTCTTCCAGAAGAACTTTAAGAGAAACCGTACTGGGCAAGAATTGATGGTTTCCATATGTGTAGTTTTTGTCTAGAAGCCTAGCCTATGACAGCTGGTAGAACTAGCTATTCCAATGGTCTTCATTGTAGCAGATAGGGAGACATGCCCAGGAAAGGCAGGTGATAGTAAGACTAAAATGGACGTGTTTGTGCTGCTTTTCAGTTCCAGAGGTGTCTTTGGCTAGGGAGAGGAATTCTCACGTGTGTGTGTGTGTGCGCTCATGTGAACACATGCAATGTTTATGCAGATATGCATGTAGGTCAACCTCAGGTGTTAGTCCTCAGGAGCCATTCAACTTGTTTTTTGCCTTTATTTTTAACTTTAAAAAACTAAAGTTTTTTTCTTTACGTGTGTGAGAGAGAATGTGTAACAGGTGGTGCCCGTGGAGGCCAGACTGGCCTCGGAGCCCCTGTAGCTGGAGTAAACAGGTGGTTGTATTTTGACTGATGTGGAAGCAAGGAACTGAAGTCTTCTGGCAGAGAAGCAAGTGCTCTTAATTGCTGAGCCATCCCTGAATACCCACCTCCCACAAAACAACAACAAAACAAACAAAAACATAAACACTTGCTTGTTAAGATAGGGTTCTTCTCTGGGCAGTGGTGGCACACACCTTTAATCCCAATGTTCGGGAGGCAGAGGCAAGTGGATCTCTGAGTTCGAGGCCAGCATGGTCTACAAAGCAAGTTCCAGAACAGCCAGGACTGTTACAAAGAGAAACACTGTCTCAAAAAAACAAAAAAAGAGAAAAAAAAAAAAAAGAAATAGGGTCTCATTGGCCTGGAGCTAACAAGTAGGCTGCCCGGCCAGTGAGTGCACTGCTCCTGCGCACTCCTCCCCAGCTCTGAGAGTGCAAGCACACACCACCGTGCCCAGCTTTTCCATGCGGGCTCTGGGGATCAAACTCAGATCCTCATGAGTATGTGGCAATCCCTCTACTAGCTGAGCTGTATCCCGGAAAAAGAGGGGCTTGAGGGGCTTCCTGTCCTTGCATTCCATCGGGAAACAGGTTCTACAGGATATTATTAGGTCTTACAAAAATAACTTGACATCAGTCATTGAAGACTAATGTATAGCTAGGTACTGTTTCAATGGCTGACATTCATTAGCTTATTTCAGTTTCAATACAGCACTGTTTGGAGGGCGCATTATTATTCCCGCTTCAGAAGACAGAAGCTGAGCCCCAGAGAGGGACTTGATCACCCGACAGAGGTAGTGATGGAGACACATGAAGTGGCAAGCCTTGCTCTGTAACGCCCCACTCTTAACCACTAGATAGTGTTGCCTCCGGTACGTTTTAGTTACACACTATGTTTTTAAGCGAAAAGACTGTGTAGGACCTTTGCTGTGCTTCAGTGTGGCCTGGCTAGTTGAGGATTTTAAGAACTATTATCTCCCAAAGGCACTTGGCGTTAGGGAGACCTTTTTCTAGAGGCTTTTGTGGGCCGTCTTTAAAGATTTTGATGGCTGTGGCAGAGTGGCCATGATATTACAGGCTTGTGCTCATTCATGCAGTTGCAATTACTGATTGTCATGAAGATGTCATTTATTCCATTAGTGACTATGCAGTTTTCCTGCTGGCCAAGGCCACCTTAGTCAAAATGGTGCCCAGGAAAGAGACCTACATTTGGTGTTCCTTGGTGCAGGTTCCCGAGGAATTCTGACATCTCACCTTTCACCTGCTCCCATTATTGTCTTAGTTGGGTTTCATCTGCCTTTAGCACTGTGTATCCTAGCCATAGTCTGGCAAAAGTCTGGATAAAAGATTGAGCCATCGGTCCATACTCTGCCTCCCTCCTAACTTATGTCCTGAGGATGCTCAGGAGGGTACTTCTTTGGAGCCCATGCTTGGTTGAGAGAATACCGCCTTGGCCCCTGATCTGAAGAAGCCATCTTTATTCTTTTTGACACCTAACTCCCTCTCTATCTAGCTGCTCCTGACCATGCAGATTGTGTGGAAGGAGTTTCCAAGGATCTTGAGGGCCCATAACTGGAGCTAATAGTTCTTCCCTAAGTGGATGACTACCTTTTGTAATTTAGAATGTTTGCACAAACATTAACCTTTGCAAAATCTTCACAACTCTTACTTTTAAGACAAGTAATACATGGGCAAATATGTGTATATATATATGAATATCGATATAGATTTAAGTATTGCCATTCTGAGATATTATTGAACCTAGATTTTAAGATTTTATCTATTATTTATTCTTTCTTATGATAGATGCATCTAGAAAAAGTTGCCAAGCAGTCCTGGGTGTTGTACATGTTATATTTTCTATCTGATAAAAACATGTTCTTTTTTCTTAATATCATTCTGAGACTCACAACCCTCTAACACCAAAGCAGGGTGAGGACACCCTCAAGTATTCTGTGTCCTAGAGAATGTTTCCCTGTGTCAAATTTGTTTCCTGTGTATGCTATATGGCTTACTAATATGGGAATATGTAGACATGGAGAAACAGAAGGTTTCTTCTCTTACCCTGTATGATTAATCAAGGCTGGTCAAGGGTATTTTCTTACCTCAGTGGAGATGATGCAGTTGAAGCATTTTGAGATGAGATCAGAATTTGAGACACCCCCTCTCCCCGACACACACACACACACAAGCTATTATACAGCAGGATACGTTAGGCCTTGTTTCGTTTCATGCTGGTGTGAATTTTGAAGTTAAGAATCTACTGACATTTAAATTCCATCATTTTCATAATGGGAAAACCACACTTTCAACACAGTTACTCAGAACTTAATCATTTTACAATAATCTTCACACCCAGCTACCTTTTTACCCCATTAACATTTATACAAAGTCACAACTAAAATTGGTTTCATTCATTTGCCTGTATTGCTGTCAACAGCTAAAAACAAAAGCAATAGCTTGCTGTGAGCATTGAAGTTTAAGCTTAAGAACTTAAATAATAAATAAAACAGGTGCTGTAGAACTATGCAGGCAGGAGCCTGGAGATTTTGCAGATAAACAGCAGCAGCGGGCTAAAGAGGAAGTGAAGTTTTAATCGGTACACCTTTTTTCCTGTCTACTCTCAGACACTGTACTCCACAGATGGCCTCATTCATCTATTACTTGCCTTGCTCAATTGTGGGTAAATTTTAGCCATTCTTATTGTGTATTATGAGCGTGTGGATGTCTGTGGGTGTTGGGGGGATGTTCTGTGCATAGTCCATGCACACATGTGCATACGGAGGTTGTCCTGCTAGGCCATTTTCTGTCTTATTCCTTTGACATGGGGTCTTGCACTGAACCTGGAGCTAGTCTGGCAACCAGCAAGCCCCAGGCATCCTCTGGGGTGGCTGCTTCACCATAGCACTGGGGTTCGAGGCACATGCACACCCAACATTTGACAAGATGCTAGGGATTTGGAGGTGTGTTCTTCTGTTTATGTAGCATCACTCTTACACACTGAACCATCTCCCCAGGCTGCCATTATTAATAGTAAAGTACCATTTTCCCCTGATTAGAAAATGATTGGCTTTTTTCATGATAGAAAAAGGGGAAAACACAGAAAAAAAGTCAAGAAAATTAAAACTACTAGCGAAAAAAGTGTTGCCATTTTATTCTTATTTATGTTTTCAATGTATTCACACACAGAAATTTATATTTATTATATAAATTGGCCTTATTGAAGATGCTGAGCTCAGTGTCATTTTTCAGCCTTTTCCTCTGCTTATTTCTGGCGTGAAGATAATCTTCTGGGAGACTGTTCAAAGACCTTGGAAAGGTGATAGTGCAGGGATCAGCCACACGTACCAGGAACTGCTGGAAGTGAGGTCAGGAGGCAGATAAACCTGGACCAAGAAAGACAGGCACTTGTTCACTTCACATTGCCACTGAGGTCTTATAACCTCAGTGTGCCTGGGGAGCTAAGAAGGGAGTTTCAGCCCCTTGGGTCTCCAGAGGTGCTCCCCTTCATTCTTCCCTAAGCTCCCATCCCCCAAGTCAGAGATAACCAGACCTGGGTATCCTCCACACATTTACAGAATTTTCTCTTCTTTCTTTTTACCATTTTTTGAAATTATGATATAATTACATCATTATTCTCCCTTCTGTTTTCTGCCCCCAAAGCCTCCATATACTCCTCCTTCCTCTCTTTCAAATTCAATTCATGGCCCTTTTTCCCCCATTAATTGTTGTGTGTGTGTCTGTGTGCATGTGCGTGCGCGCACACTCCTAAATACATAAATACAACCTGCTCACTCTGTAAGGTTACCTTTATGTATGTTTTCAGGATTTGCCATTTGGTATTGGATAACCAATTGGTATGCTCTGCCTTGGGGAAGATTATTTATCCCACTCTTAGTATTCCTTATTGCCTATGGTTATAGGATTGAAGCCTCCTGCCCCCCCCCCCATCTATTTTAACACATCTGTTGTTGTCCTTGCTCAGCTCAGGTTTAGCAGTCGTGTTGGTGAGACTTTATGGGTATACTTCTGATATTCCTAGGAGTCACAGTCATACACCAAACTCCCTGATCCTCTGGCTCCTAAAAATTTCCCCTCTATCTTCTATAATGCATCATGAGCGTTAGGTTTATGGGAATTGAATTGTAGATATATCCATTGGGACTGGGATCCACAACTCTGAATTTTGATTGGTTGTGGTTTTTTGTAAAGGTCTCTGTTGCAAAGAAAAGTTTCCTTGATGAGAAGTGAAGACTGCATTTATGTGTGGGTATAAAGATAAGTATTCAGAGTATAGTTAGGGCTTGTGCTGGTAAAGCGGTAGTTGTAGGTTCTCTGCCAAGATCTGTGACGTCACCAGCCCTGAGCAGTTGCCTAGGTTTCCAGTCCCAGTCATGATTTCCTTCTTGTTGAGGAGGTCTTAAGTCCAATTAGAAAGCTGTTGGTTACCACCATGGCATGTGTTACTGCCAACGTTTGCATGACGCTACTGCGTCCTTAGGGTTACTGTGCCATGCTGGTTGTTGTTGTAGGTCATATCTTAGCTGGGCAGGATTGCTGCTTGGTTTCCTCCTTTGGAAGTTTGCGTGGCACATCCTAGTACCACGAACACTAGGTCCTAAATGGGAGACTTTCAGGTCTGTTCTAGGGGCCTCTGGGCCCTGTTTCTGAAGTACATGGTATCTTCAGCAATAGGGACTTTGCTTCCACCTCTGGGATGGGAGGCAACCAAGGGTGGTAGCAGTAGCCTGTCATGTTTTGAGAGTCTCTTGGACAACCCCGACGAACAACTCAAAAGAGGACTTCTCATGATTGGTGTTGGGGTTTTGTCAAATGGTCTTTGGGTCTTGGAGGGAGCATTGTTAGCACTGACTGGCAAATTTCATCTAAACTATAAATGTATATTTGTACACTGACTTATTGGGTATTATAGGTATTTTTTACATATAATCTTTACTATTATTTTACCCTTCTCATTAGTGGAATTTTCTTAAAATTACTTTAACCGTTATCCTCAAAATAAATTTCTGAGTAATTATTTCAGCAATTTGAGCATGGAAAGATTTGATATCACTCTTCTTTCTGCACTTTGGGGAAATAAACAGGTGTTGAGCTGAATACAGTGCTCTTGTCTGAATTGTCTTTTCCTCTGCCTCCTTTCTTGTGGACTGTTTTGTAGTCTAGTAAACAAGGCCAGGCAGAAGGCCTGAGGGTAGTAGATGGGAAGCTAGCCAGCACAGCTGACCTTACCTCTCAAATGCCCCCGTCTCCCAATTCCTCAAGACATCTCCATCTCAAAACACCAGCAGCCCAGGATGCAGAGAAAGCTGGAGTGCTCCAGCCTTCTGTAGCTTTCATCTGGTGGAACTGGGGGTGCTCTACCTGCCTACTGAGTGAAGCAAGAATGAAGTAGATAGAGCTCACTAAGTTCACATGCATGACTCTTGCTTTGTTGTGTTGTTTGTTTGAGGTATGTGTATGTGGTTCAGGCACTGCGTATGAGTGTGTGTGTGTGTGTGTACCTATGCAGCAAACAGGGAAGAAACTGAATATTATCTCTATTGTTCTTTGCCATGCTTTCTTGAGACAGAGTCTCCTGTTGAGCCTGAGGCTCTCCATTCAGCTAGGCTGACTAGCCAGTGAGCTTCAGATCCACCTTTCTCTGTCCTTCGGTGCAGGGGTTAAAGGCATATAGAGCTATACCCTGTTCTTTTTGTGGGTGCTGGGGATTTGAATTAGGGTCCTCATGCTTGCACAGGTGTTCTTACTAAGTCATCTCCCCAACCCCTATTGCTTTATTTTTAATAAGTTGGTTCTCAAAGAAATACATACTCAGGATTAAGAGTGTGATTTTCCCCTAACTAGCAAACAGTGCTAATTTTCACTTTTGTTTAAAAATATCTAATCAGCTACTGCATAGTGCACGTAAGTCTACCTGGTCCTTATTGTAGCGCACCATGCCCGTCTGCGCTCTATGCGCTACCATACAGTTTGTGAACCGGGCATGGGGCTGGAGATTGAAACACACAAAGACTCACAGACAGAGACACAGGTCATCCTTGATGCCAGAATGCCCCAAGAATGCCCCCTTTATTGTATCCAGGGGCAGCTTATATAGGGATAGCCACACCCCGGCCAAACCCACCAGAAACCACTCCCCTGCCATCAGGAACGCCTGAGGGTCTCGTGCTCAGAGCAACTGCAAGCTGCCTCAGAGCAGAGGAAAACAAGTTGTTTACAAGAAATTCAGGATCTGGGGGTTCACAGCTCCCAACACTTATGGTATGATGGGAAGTGAAGGCTTAATAACAAAGTGGGGTGGGTTGCAAGCGCCTTTGTTTCTTGGGTCATTCACTGTATATCTTGACAGCTGTCCCTATGACATGGGAATGGGGAAGACTAGAGGGAGAATGGGCCGTGGCATGACGGTATATAGCATTGTTTCTTGTAAGCGTACTTGGGAAACTTGTTTAGCATTCAGGTTTCTGAGTGGAATCTGGGAGATGGACTTAGTAACAGGAGTAGACAGGCCTAGACATCTGCACTCCAGCTAATATCCAACATGTTTCTGATACAGATTTCTCAAAACCAAGTTACAGGGAACACTTACATGATGCTAAACACCCTGGTAAAGTAGGAAATGGGAGGGAGGGACATTCATTATGTTGACAAACACTAGGTCACACGGCTTAATTATTTTTCTGCTCATTTCTTATTAACCTGTACCTGACACAGTCTCTGACCGTGTAATCTTTGTCGTGAGGTTTATAGTTTTCCTTCAGGATTTGTCTTTGATTCATTCTTCTTTCAATCTAGGATGCAGGTGCTCGTTACTCTGACCCACCTTTCTGCTCTCTATTGTGACTACCCAGCAGCCCCACCTTTATTCTTGCCTCTGGGCTTGCCCCCTCCCTCCAGCCTGTGCAGCCTGTACCCTCTTTGCTCCTCACAGCAGAGCTGAGGTGACCGACAGGCACTTGCACTGATGGAGGACTCTCAAGGTCTGCTTGCGGTTCTGCCACCCACTGACTTGTGGCAGTGTTCCAATCAGGTGACCTCTGTGGGTCCCTGTTTCATTGTCTGTGGAGGGAAGAGGTTGGGATAAATTCTATTTTAAAGTTCCTTTTAAAAGTAGAGGCACATGGAGTCATTTTGTCTGTTCTCAGCTGTTTCTGAGTTGTTCACCCCCGACTGCATACTGCGACTCTCCTTTTCATAAAGGGACTAGGTCTTATTTCTTCTGAACTTCTTGAAAGTGTTTAAAGAAAAGTATAAATAAAACAAGACTGCATAGTTGTTTCATGTGTGTGCATTGTGTGTGTGTGTGTGTGTGTGTGTGCAGGGTTCCGGCACACACTTCCAAAGAACAGAACTGGCACCATAAGACCCATTCCCCCAGATGACGAGGTGAGGCGATTGTCCCCCTTGATTCTTCCAGGCTGTGAAGCCCAGGGCACACAGTGACGTGGAAGCAGCAAAGAACCCTTCTCAAATGGATGGCCTGTCAGAGCAAAGGCAGGGGAGCCCTCAATCTCTCTCCTTCTTCATGTCTGTTTTCTCTTAGGCTTCAGCCATATTGGGTTTCATGTTTTTCTTTTGACTCTAGATCCCAGTCCACACTGAAACATACACGACTTACAAATTTCCTAGTAGTTTTGTTGTTGTATTTTATTTATTTCTAAGTGTTGTTAATCTAGGGCAATTTTCTTCATGTGAGTCTCTTCCCCTGGCTGAAGCTACTAACCAGAGACCTGACTTTGCCCCCACACTCGGGCTGGCGGTGCTCACCAGGGGCTTCCTGGGGATGGGCCTTACTTCCTAGGAAAGGATGCTGGAAACATACTGCTGCTTTTAGAAACAACACAATCACAGCATTGAATTGACTGACTGAGCTCACGTTGCTCACGGAAGGAGCTGCTATACCGTTCTCGGGACCTTTTCTCCCTATGGGAGAAACAGCCTGGGAAGGACGCCAGCCTTGAAGGGAATGATTGATGGGAAGGTGAACCTGTTCTAAGCCTCAACTGAGAACCTCCCGTGAGCCCTCCTCATGATGACTAATGGCTTCAGCAAAGCCAAGAGATTTAGAAAATGCTCTGCCGACTGAGGCTGTAGGGTTTGTGAGGTATCATGTTGTCCTCTTGTCCCTCACTCCTACAGACATCATCCTGGCGCAGTTGGGGAAGCACTGGAGTGGAGATGGGAGCTGGCCTGGGTTCTGGTCTTGGTGGCGTCACTGCCTTGTCTGTATCCCCTTGCTCTTGTTCATCTAGCTCCAAACCCCACTGGTTCTGAATTCCAGGCGTTATGTCCATGAAAGAGTTGTGACTTCAGAGGCTTTGCCTTCACCTAGAGATCAACACTGTACTCCTTTGGAGGTTGGATGTCTAGAGCGGCTATCACAAAGGACTGATACTGTGCAGGCAGCAGGGAAGTTATCTCTGTAGCATCATCCAGGAGCTTCATGCCGTTCGCACGGTAGTTAGCTTTCCACAGTTCAAGCCGGTGTGACAGATCTGTGGGAGACAAGGGGATGTCACTGTACAGTCAGAAGCTGTGATCACAGAGAGCAGATTAAACTGCAGCCGAGACAGTCATTTCAGGAGCTGGGGCCTCTTTTTATCACTCTGGAGCGAAAAGCATTTCTTATTAAAAAATTATATTTGTCCAGTCCTAGTGTTTCTGGCTCTTTGCTGTAGCTAAATGATTCCATTTCCTTCTCAGCTGACAAACTTCAAAGTCATTTGTGAGGGCAGTAAACACCTAAGACATTGTCTTTCTCAGGCATCAGTTGCTTTTTATCAGATTGTAGCAAAAGTCAGAGCATAGAGAACAGAAGACGTGATAAATGGGATTATCTGATCACAAGTTCTGTGATTAGCAAGATAGTTGGGGTTTGTCTGGCACTGTTGGGAAGTATGAGGTAGGATGTATGTGGTTTGGGTTATTAAATTTTACTCTTCTTTCTCATCTTAAACATCGGTTGGAAAAGGTTTATTTTTTTCTTTTATTTAAAAACTATGCTGGAATGGAAGCAATAGCTTGTAGCTTTCTTACACATAAAATATGAACTTTTCTAGCAAAGATGGAATTGTTCAACATTTTTATGTACTTCACCAGGACAAGATATTACAGTTTTTTAATTACCCAATAGGAACAGCCTGTGTTCTTACTCCATAGCCCCATTCCTGCCACCCAGTAATATTGTCTCTTTCTCATGAAGGCACACTTGCTGTTAATTTTACATATTTTGATATAGATGTCATATATACCAGTCATCTGGCATCCTGGTTTTGTCGTTTGTTTTGGTTTTATATGTATCCCATATCATTTGAACTTCACTTACTGACAGGCTGTGAATGATAAATAATTGACCTTTGTAGGTCTATAAATATCTTCATCTTGTTCAGCTCTGAGTGATGGCTAACTGGGGTGCGGGTCCCATACCCTCTTTAGTGTGAAGATCTATCATGAGTTGCCTTCTGCCAGCTAATTTGTTGATAAAACAGCTGCTATAGGACCGCTTGCTGTTCCTCTAATGACAAATTATCTCTCTATTCCTGCTGGCCCTTGGGATGTCATCTGTGCTGGGTGTACTACAGTTCTACTGATGTCTAAGTGTAGGCTTATGTTCCTTGGTTCTCTAAGTTTCTCTGAAGACTTCAGTCTTTAAGTCAGTTCTGAAAAATTGTCAATGATTCTGTCTTCGCATGGTCAGCTTGCTCTCGTTTTCTTTGTGCATTCCATTACCATATAGTAGAGTCTTTTCAATTTATTCTTGTTTGTTGTTTTGTGCGTGTATGATTTGTAATTTATATGCACACACAGTTACATCTCTTGATACCTTCCTCAATACTAGATAATGTAGTTCGCTCATTGTTTTTCAACCTCACTAAGTATTGTCTCAATTCATTCCCAACACACTATATTTTAATAAATTTGCTTTCTGAGGACATTAAATAGATTTGCTTTAAAATATTTCTAGCTTGCTCTGTTTTTATAAAAAATTTTTTGCCTGGTTAATTAGCCTTCTTCTTGATGATTTAGACTAACTTAGGATGGAATTTTGGAATTTTGAGTTGCAAGTTCACCTCGTTTTGTTTGCCCCCCCATTCCCTCCATCAGCATGGCCTAGATTTGCAGTTACTTTGTAACCCACCCCTCCAGCCTTTCTTCTCACACAAAGTCCATAAAGGTGCATGTTTGTAGTGATGGCAGCGATCCTGTAGATCATTCATTGAGTTACCAGGCATAATCAAGAAGCTCGATTCTCTATGTTTCCAGGTCTCTGGATATAAAGGGCCCATATAAGCCATAATCTCCAGGAACTGTCGGCAGCAGTTTCTGTTCCTCTTATAAGAGAATCAGACAGTTTTGGGTCTGTCATTTTCACATGTCTTGGATGCTATCCTTGACACAGCCCCATAGTCAGGCCCATGTCTTCATCTCTGCCCTACACCATGGCAATACTTAGCGTTTTAAATGTCACTGTGACTTGGAATTCTCTCACACTCCAGTTCATCTGTCATCACCTTTTATTTGAAGAATTCAAGGTTGTAACTTTAGTGTCACCTTTGTGCCTCGGTGAGTCAACCTTGACCTTCGTGGGTATGTCACGACCACCCTCCTGATATGTATGAGTACTTAGCGAATAGTAAAGGCAGCATGTAGCCACGTCTGAGGTTAACACAGTCAGCACCACACTTTGCCAGGACTCTGCCTTCAGAGTGGATACGGCCTAGATGACAGGTGCATGGCAGAGCAACGAGTTGCTGTGGCTCATGACGTCAGTAAACCCTCCTGGAGCTCTAGCTACCTAGTAATTTTTGTCAGTGGGTCCCGTCACAATTATATAGTGCGCTCTAGAGGTGTGTGGGTTGTAGTTCTGTATTTACTTGATTTGTAAAGCTTCTTCCCATTTTCTAGGTATTTTGTTTCTCCTTCAATTTTTTTTTAACCTAGTGATGCCACAGGAAGCCTAACATTCTACTTTGCACATTGCAGGTGCTATGTCAAATCTACCTAAACCTAGCTCACTCTGGTAAAAAGGCTTTTACTGAGCTATATCCATTGTTGGTCGGTGACTCTCACTGTCGTTCATGCTGCTAAAGGCCTAGACCAGTAGTTCTCACATATATCGGGTATCAGATCTCCTGCATACATTACAATTCATGACAGTAACAAAATTACAGCTATGAAGTAGCAACAAGATAATTTTATGGTCGGGGGTCACCACAACACGAGGAACTGTATTAAATGGTCGCAGCGTCAGGAAGGTCGAGAACACTGGTCTAGACAGCTGCGTTATAAGGTGCCGCTTTTATCAGTGTGGTAAACTGTTCCGTGTCTTTCAACTCACAAACAAAACAGAACAAAACTAAGCTTCTGTGGGTGGCAAGAATCAAAGCACTATGCACAGCCAAGTTTGAAGGTGACACACAGTAAAAGGTTTTCCCTCCTTGTGCGATCACACTGTCAGTGACAGTCACCTGGAGCCCCTCCTCGCTTCTTTAACTGCCTGGGGTTTGGTTTGGTTTGTTTTGTTTTTTAACTGAGCATTCATGTTTCTCTCCCTCTCCTTCCTCTGCGACACTCTAGAGTCTAAAAGTGTTACATGCACACTTGTTGGTGGCAGCTATGCAGCAATCGGCCTCCCCACCTGAAATCAACAAGAGCCAGCAGCTGTGAAACGCCTGCTTAGAACTGCACCTCAGCAGTTAATGTCAAAATGGCAAATGCCTGTGGGTCAGTAGGGAAAAAAGCCAAGAAATTCCACCACGGACTTCCTCAGCCTTCAGTGCCAGTTCCACTTCCAGGCTTCATGGCGAACAAAGGCTGGCCAAGACAGCTGTGGCAGTTAAAAAGAAATGCCCAGCTGCTGAGGTCCTGTGCAGATGCAGACAAGCCATCAGGAAGCTCAAATCTAGTCCTGTATTCTAAAGCACCAAGGAAAATTTCCAAGCAGATGAGAAGTCAGGAATCCAAGGAAGGAATTTCAAAATCACATCATTTAGGGAGCTAGAGGGGTAGAGCATTTAAAGAAGCACGCACTGGCCAGACAGAGTTTGAAACAGTAGTGCTCAACCTGTGGGTCGCGACCCCTTTGGGGTGGGGGAGGGGGTGTCAAATGACCCTGTCACAGGGATCCCCTAAGACCATCGGAAAACAAAGATATTTACATTACAATTCATAACAGTAGCAAAATTGAAGTTATGAAGCAGCAACAAAAATAATGTTATGGTTGGGGTCACCACAATATGAGGAACTGTACTAAAGGGTTACAGTATTGGGACAGTTGAGAACCACTGATTTAAAAGGGTAGGCGTCATTCAGAGGGGCCGTCTTCCAAAACCTTAACTGCCCTTGAAACTCCCAGATGTGATCGTGTAACGGTGGGTGCATGCTGCACATGTTTTAAACTCACAGTGTATGCAGTATTGAGAATAAACGTTGATAGAAAATGTGTACTTTGGGTAGTGACCTGTGACAATGGTGATCCACTAATTGTAATAAACATACTTCTCTGGTGGAATGTGCCACAGTGGGAGAGATTGTAGATGTGGAGGTTCGGGGATTACACAGGAAAGGAATATAGGCAGGAAGCAAGGGAGGAAAGAAGGGAGAGAGGGGAAGTGCGTGTGTGTATGTATAACTGTAAAACTTAAACATCAGAACAAAAGAAGAAACTGTTCTCAAAACCAGTATGCATGCCTCCTATGGAATTTGTAAATTTATAGTTATAAAATATCATATACTGGTTATTAAACATAGCAATCATGCTAATAAATGTGAATGGGCTTACTATATCTACTAAAAGATTTATAATTTTGTTGGTAGTATGAAATATAAATATTATATGCTCTGTGTGAATGGTCTAACGACAGTGATTCGGTTATATACTAGAAGTCAATGAAGGACCAGTCTGCCATGCGAAACACAGAGAAATCATAACCTGATATAAAATAATACAAAATTAACTCAGATGCATTAAACATGACAAAGAAGGGGGCACCTTTTAGTGCTAAAAGCCACAGTTTACCAACAAGAATTTAAAAAGAGAAACCTCAGGATTTAGATATAAGTTCTCTTATTGAACAACTAGGCAAAGGGTGACATATGAATTGAATTAGAGAGTTGTCTGGGTGTTTTAAATGGTGATGATAGGTATTTAGTGAGAGGCTTTTTAAAATCTAGCTTGTTTTCAGATTTCATCCGTGTTATGTTTTATTCCTTTATTGCTAATGAATATTCTCTTGAATGGATGTACCACATTTTATTTATACATTGCTAGATGGATGTGTGGTTGTTCTGTGCTGAACAATGCTGCAATGAACAATCATGTAGTCTTATGAGACAAAAAATAATTGGCTTCGTATATGACAGAATACATGATAAGCTCCAATTGGGTTGAAGATTAAAACTGGTACTGGGAAAGCCTGAAATTTAAATAATCTATAGTTTACTAAGTGATATTGTGCCCATATTAACTTCCTAATTTTGCTAATTGACTTACAAGATGTTAGTATTTAGGGAAAGTGAGCAAGGAGCATGTGAGCACACATCACTACTTTCCCAACTCTCCTCTAAGTCTAAAATTATTTTGGAATCAAGGTTTTTTATTTTATTTATTTTATTGTATCTTTGTGAGTGTTCGCTCAAATCTATGTTTTTGCACTATGTATATGCAGTATCTGTGGAGGCCAGAAGAAGGCATTGGATCCCCTGAGACTAGAGTTACAGATGTTTGTGAGCCACCACATGGGTGCTGGGAATTTAAGCCAGGTTCTCTAGAAAGAGCAACCAGTGCTCTTAATTGTTGATCCATTGCTCCAGACACCAGGATAAAGATTTAAAACGCAGGTACTTCTTGACCTGTTATATGCCAACCAACCATTGTACCATAACACTTCTCCAAGAAAAAAAAATCAATTTAATGCTCCTAAGCTACTAAACAACATAGCACATAATGGGATATCAGCTGATAACTATCACGTTGTGGTCTTGGCAGGGAGCCACAGCCTCCCATGACCTTCAAGTGTGTTATAACACACACCATTAGTCCCAAAGAAGTTTCCCCTGAACGTATATTGCTTTTGCACCGTCTTAGAAACAGAAGATCCTTAGTAGATCCCTCATACATTGAGGGTCATCTCTATTAGCTAGCATACCAAGAAAATAAACATGATGAAAATGTCCCACAGAAGGTGGGAGACCAGAGCAAGGCTGACTCTCAGAGATGTAAGGGGACATGCTGCCCATAACTAGGGAAAGAGAGGTGGGCGGGGGCGGCTAGGTTCCACTTGAGAGTTATAGCCAGGAGGTAGCTGGGGTATAAACCCAGAAGTCATCACACTGGTTGTTTTTCTCTTGAATACTCTAATATCCATCTTTAGCATTTCCACTCTGAAGTTAAAGCAGAAAGAGAGAGAGAGAGAGAGAGAGAGAGAGAGAGAGAGAGAGAGAGAGAGAGAGAGAGATTTTTTTGCTAATGAATAAAATTTCACAGCTTTGAAGTTGTGGTGTGAATGCAGTCTAAGAGGTGGAGGGTAGGTGGAAATGTAGAAGTATTAATTGTTTTAACATTAAAGTTCAGAGTAGAAATAGTGGTAGCAAGAAGCTGGACTCTTAAGAGAAACAAAGTATCCGTATTGGCAACCATGTCCAGGGTCTTAATTATGGAGAAAGCTTAGCAAAAAAAAACTGAGACTCTTTTCAAAAGGCAGTGACAGTGACCCTTTCCTGTCACAAGTCTTAATTCTATGTTGAGACAGAATCTGATAGGTCAGGATTAGTGTCCATCTGGTGTAGGTAGAGCCCAAGGTCATGCAAGACAAATATAGCAACTGAAGACCCATTTCTCTGATCTAGGAAAAGCCCTTAGTCCTTACGAAAGGGCGCATTGGCTTGTGAACTAGACAGAAGCTCATGTTTACCTAAGGAAAACCTGGTTATTTCTCTTATTTGGCAGTACCATTTCTTCATCCTTGGGTTTTTGTTATAAAATTAAGCAGGAACCATAGTTGGTGTATGCAGTGGCTTGGATGCTCACCCCTGTTCTTTGGAAACTTCATCTTCAATTAAAGTGAAGAAGAGTGGGACTTTTTAATAGGTGATGAGGTCATGAGTGTTAATTCTAATACCCTAGGAATGGGTCCCTGATAAAAAGATGAGTTAGACCCACTTCCTTTCTTTCCAGCTGTATGATATCTTTGGCTGTGTTATACCACATTAGCAAGAGAATCATAAGCCTTGAATTACCCAGCTTTGTAAACTAAAAGAAATAAGCAAATAAATAAATGAAATCTTAGAGGTTATATAGTTTCAAGTATTCTAAAAGCACAAAAAAAGAATAAGACAATATAATTTTTTTATTTTGATTACTATATTTTCTACTGGGATTATATGTCAAAGAATGCAAAATTGTGCTTAAATGAGGTGTTTGTAATCACATGTAAAAACATTTAGGACTAGCCAGGTGGTGGTAGCATACACCTTTAATCCCAGTGCTCGGGAAACAGAGACAGGCAGATTTCTGTGAGTTCGAGGCCAGCCTGGTCTACAAGAGCTAGTTCCAGGACAGGCTCCAAAGCTACAGAGAAAACCTATCTTG
>PVIU01009582.1:0-75316 GCA_004026605.1 Ondatra zibethicus | reverse complement strand
GTTCCCTGTGCCAATGCGTTCAAGCATACTTCCCACTTTCTCTTCTATAAGGTTCAGTGTGGCTGGCTTTATGTTGAGGTCTTTGATCCATTTGGACCTGAGTTTTGTGCATGGTGATAGATATGGGTCTATTTTCATTCTTCTACATGTTGATATCCAGTTATGCCAGCACCACTTGTTAAATATGCTTTCTTTTTCCATTTGATATTTTTTGCTTCTTTATCAAAGATCAGGTGTTTGAAGATGTGTAGATTGATATCCGGGTCTTCTATTTGGTTCCATTGGTCCTCCTGTCTGTTCTTATGCCAGTACCAGGCTGTTTTCAGTACTGTAGCTCTGTAGTAGAGTTTGAAGTCAGGGATTGTGATGCCTGGTCTGGATGCATTTTAAATACCTAGGTTCTCTTCCCCTGCCGAAAGCATGAGCTTGTTCTTTGTGTGAGCCCTACTAGGTTTATGACGACAAAGTTCCTAAGAGCATGCAAATCTGCAAGTTTTAATTGTTTAAACTTTCCACTCTGAGCCTCTGCAGTTCAGCGATTTCCATGAAGTAAGTCTTGGTGATCCTGGGTGGTTGTAGGTTCCTTGGGTTCCTGTGTGTGCTTGCCCCACTCCAACCTGGTGAGGATGGTTTATGGATTTGGAGGAGTGCTTCGTTTTCAGCTGCTTTGACTTTGTTTAGCATGGCAATGACTTCTCAGCTCCTTCTGCAATGGATCACACACTAGTTTTCTAGGGCAACTTCTAAAATAAATACAGAGAACACTGATTCCGGACTAGAAAAGGGAAGCGTGAAATGATGGAGGGAAAAAATCTCTATTAATGCAGAAGTTAAGAGAGAAATGAAAATACAGAAACACTGGAATAAGTAGAAAATATAACATAAGATGACCTCTGGGACAACATTGAGCATCCAAGGTGTGCAATTTAGCGAGATGAAGAATGAGAAAGAGAAACAAACTGTGGCGTGACTTTTCCTGGAGAAGATGGGACTGAGCGTCTATTCACCCCCAGACAACACATCAAATAACTCTACTCAACTCTAGCTTAGTGAACCAATGAGTTTATTGGGGGCATAGTTACAGGAGCGTTGGTGAGCGCGAGGACTCAAAGGCAAGCTGCCTCACCTAAAAGCCCATCTCGGCAGAGGTAAACAACTCATGATAACTCCATCTCTGGAGCTTCCTGAACAACTTGCAGGTTGCTTGGCCTACTGGAGAGTCTCTCTTCAGATACTGTTTGCTGCTGAGGCTAGGAAATGTCAGTGGATAGCTCTTATATAGGACGTGGGTTAAGTTCCCAGCACCCACATCAGACAGCTCAGTGAACCCTACTAAGAAAACGTGGGCGTTAGTCAATGTTTCAATACAAGGACATACCTCACACAGGCTACTAATGAGGAAAAGCGGAGAATTTCGGTCACAGTTTTAGAAATTTAAAGTAGAAAGAGCATAGGCAAGAAGCCCCACTTAGCTGCATCAGCTCAGAGCATAGATAGCAATCGCATAAATCCCAGGAACAAGTAACCATCACATTCCAAGACAGGAACAGAGAGGCTGTAGGGAACTTGAGAGGTCACACAGAACTACTTCCCAGGAGCATACCCCAAATGACCTAAGGACCTGTCAGAGGCTCCGCCTCTTAAAGGTCCCATCTAAGTCTTTCATCACTGAAAATAGTTTGATAGAGACACAAACTGTATTCCAATCATAGCAAATACAAAGAACGCCATTCACAGATACTCCACAGTCACTGTTTAAAGACAAGGATACAGGGGCTGGAGAGATAGCTCAGAGGTTAAGAGCATTGCCTGCTCTTCCAAAGGTCCTGAGTTCAATTCCCAGCAACCACATGGTGGCTCACAACCATCTGTAATGGGGTCTGGTGCCCTCTTCTGGCCTGTAGGCATACACACGGACAGAATATTGTATACATAATAAATAAATAAATATTTTTTAAAAAAATAAAAAAATAAAGACAAGGATACACAAATTGAGAAAGTAGCAAGAGAAAAATGACCCACAAAGACAATTTAACATCTGACTTATGGTCAGAAACAATGTAGGTCAGAAGTCAGAGGAGTGATACATTCAGAGTGCAGAAAAGCAAATAATATTATCAATCAAAAAGTCCATACCCAGCTTTTAAAAAGTAAAAGTTTGGGGTGAAGATGTAGTTCAGTTGGCAGAGTGTGTGTCTAGCAAGCATGGAGCTCTGAGTTAAATTCCCAGCACTGCACAGAACTGTTCTCTAAAATGCATTTACCATTTTTTTCCAGGGATTTTATTTTGTTTTTATTTATATGTGTGGAAGCATATATGTGAGTGCCCATGGGAACAGAAGAGGACTTCGGATTCATCAGAGTCAGCCGTGATGTCAGCTCTTCAAGGTATTTTACCTTTCCTATGTGCTCAGGCTCAAGTCAATGTTTCAGCTAGTTCAGGGACTGGCAAGGACACTATTCATGACTTGCTGCCAGTCAGCGTCTCATTGTGTCCTCACCTGGCATCTCTTCAGTATGTGCCTGTGGAGAAAGAGAGCAAGTGAGCTCTCTCTTGGCTTCTCTTATAAGGACCCTAATCTTATCAGATAGGGGTCCCATCCTGACGATTTTATTAATTATTTCCTTAGAGGCTCAGTTTCCAAGTATAGTCCCATGAGAGTTTCAACACGTGAGTTAGAAACATACCCTTTCAGCCCATCACAATCTACAGATTATCTGAGGATTCAATGATATCTCTTCCAAAACCTCACTTTTTTTTTTGCAGAAATTGACAAACTGATGTTAAGAATTTATATGGAAATGCAAGAAACTTAGAATAGCCAGAACAATTTTGAAAAGAACAAAGTTGGAGGACTCTCAAATCCTAATTTCAAAACTTATCACATAGCTACAATAATTAAGACACTGTGGTACTGACACAGGGATAAATGGAATAGAATTGAGACTCAAACAAAAGAGACCTAGCAGGGTGTGGTAGATTATGTCTCTAATCCCAGCATTTGGGAGGCAGAAACAGGTGGATCTCTGAATTCAAGGCCAGCCTGGTCTACAGAGTGAGTTCCAGGACCCAAAGCTACATAGTGAGACCCTGTCTCAAAAAAGAAATGGTACTGGGACAACTAGACAGCCTATGTAAAAGAGGAAAACTGCAGACTGGGAAGATGGTTCTGTGGGTAAAGTACTTGCTCTGGAAGTATGAGGACCTGAATTCAAATCCTTAGAACTCATACTAAACGCCTGGCATAGCTGCATGTACCTATAATCCCATTGAGGAATGGGCAGAGACATGTAGATCCCAGTGCTCAATGGCCTAGCCAGAATAGTGAGCTTCTGGATCAGAAAGAGACCTACTCTGAAGGCTATGAGATAGACAATGAAAGAGGAAGACGACACACACAGTCCTGCTCTGACCACCTGAATGTTCATACACATGCACACACAAACATACACATACACATATATACACACTGTTCTATAGCAATTTCATCTTGCTTGAAACTCCATCTTGGAAGGAAACTTGTCAGTTAGGACTCAGGAAGTTCTAAAAGGAGGCTCTTCCTTAAGACTTAGGAAGTAAACAACTCAGTAGTCTCAAGAAGTCCCTGAAACTTGCTATATTTACAAGATCCCTCCATTTCCAAGGTTACATACGCAGTAAGAGGACTGATGAGAAAAAAATTCTCTCAACAGTTGAGCAGCCTAAAACTGTGCAGAGATGTCCGGAGTTCTTACTTTCATCAGTTGTCACCCATGTTGGGGTGACTTTTGGTGATACAGCTGTCTTTGAGTTCTCCATTTTACTGAAAGTGACCCTTCATCTATATTCTTATAAGTAACCCCAATAAATTTATTAGCTCATTAAGTTGAACTTAAATATATGTTTGCTTTGGTGTATCATCAATTCCCAGTATGGGTGAATAGACATTTGATCATGTGTCACAAGGAAAAAGTGTCACACAACATAGACATGCACACATGTGTACATGTACACACACACATAAGAAATTGGACCCCAGTGGCACACGATTTAATCCCAGCACTCGGGAGACAGAGGCAGGCAGATCTCTGTGAGTTCGAGACCAGCCTGGTCTACAAGAGCTAGTTCCAGGACAGGCTCCAAAGCCACAGAGAAACCCTGTCTCAAAAAACCAAAAGAAGAAGAAGAAGAAGAGAGAGAGAGAGAGCGAGAGAGAGAGGGGGAGGGAGGGAGGGAGGGAGAGAGAGACAGAGAGGGGGGAAGAAAGAAAGAAAGAAAGAAAGAAAGAAAGAAAGAAAGAAAGAAAGAAAGAAAGAAAGAAAGAAAGAAAGAAATTGGACCCTAAACTCAAGTGGCATACAAAAATCAACTCCAAATATATCAAAGACCTGAATGCAGAAGTTAAACTCCTGTTGTGGAGTACTGGCCTCAGCATGGTGTGGCATTATCATCTTGAAATTAGAGCAGCTGTGATAACAGGCAAGAGAGCCTCAAAATTGGACCTCTAACATTCTCTCTTGGAAGTAGGGATCTGGCTCATGAGGTCCATGAAGTTCCACCCTTCCCCAAGGATATATAAGGGTTCACAATTTCTAAAAGAGGAAGAGTTCTTTCAGTGCTGTAGCTACTGGCAAGTTACCCAGGTTCCTTGTACGTAACTCCTCACCTATGCTCCTGTACGTAACGCCTCACCTATATTCCTGTAAGTAACACCAATTAACCTTACTAGTCCCATTGGTGGAATAATGTCCTTGGTCTGTTGGTGCCTTATTTGGAGTGAATATATGTTTATTCGTATCTCCTCAAAATGTTAATACAAACACATAAAAGAAAATATTAGCATCAATTTGTTATCAGGATTAAACAATAGTTCTTTACAATATTGTGTAATTATGACCTCCAACTTAAAGTATTGTCTCCTGGAGAGAGGAGGGAAGCTCAAGTAATTAACCAGGTTCAGGAAAATAAGGAAATTTCTAAGACTCTGAGAGCTCAAAAATTTACAAGATTCTTTCCCCAAGGTTGAGAAAGCAGTAAACAACTGTAGGCTGAGCTGCCAGCAAATTGTTCAGGAAGCTCCAAGGATGTAGCTTCCATGAGTCATCATCCATGCTGGGATGTGCTTTGCAGAGATACAGCTGTCTTTGAGTCACCCATGCTCCTGTAAGTAACCCTTCACCTGTGCTTCTGTAAGTAGCACCGGTAAACTCAGCGGCTCATTGAGCCACAGTTGGGTGGAATCATTTCTTTGGTTTGTCATCAGTGCCTCGTCTGAGGTGAACATACATTTGTTCATATCTCCCCAGGAAAAGTCACAAAACACACACCACAAGCACAGGAAACCAAAGAAAACTATTGGAGTTTATCCCAAGTTTAAAACATCTGTGAATAAACAAGTAAAAAGACAGCACACAGAGTGGGAGAAAAGACAACTTGCATATCTGATAATGAGCTACTAATAGAAAATAAAAAGAGCTCATTAACAAAAAGACAAATGACTCAAAAAATGAACAATTAGAGAATCAGAAATCTAAGGCTAGGTAGGATTAGCTTCATAACAAGCCCTGACCAATTTGTCCTATATAAGATCCTATCTCAAACACACGCACACACACAAAATGTGAAAAGATGTCATCATTGATCAGCAGAGAAATGCAAATCAAAGCTATGAAATACCCTTGAGTGACTCTAAAAGAAAATCACAGGCAATAGCAAATGTGAGCAATAAGGTGGAAAGTGGGAGCACTTATGCTATGTAAAATGGTATGTCTGCTTTGGAAAACAGCCTGCTATTTCCTACAAACATGCAATTTCCATATGTCTCAGCATTTCCTTTTCTAAGTCTATATTCAAGACAGTTGAACCAGTTAGGGTAGTGCATGCCTATAATCCCAGTTCTGGGGAGGTTGAGGTACCAGGTAGTGAGTTCCAGGCCAGCCTGGAGACCTTATCACAAAAAAGCGTGGATAATGGAAAATATGTTTACCAAAAATCTTCCACACAAATGTTCATAGCAGCATCATTCACAATATGTAAAATGAAAAAACAACCCAAACATCTATTAATGGCTAAACAGAGTTTATCCATTAATAATAATGAAGTCTCATACACACTACAATAAAACATTTTACAGAGGCTAAGCAGCCAGACATTGAAGCCCATAGATGGCGTGAGTATGCTTATTTGAAATTCTGGAGTAAAGCAAATTCACAAAAGCAGAAAGTAATTTAGTGGTGGGCAGGGGCTAGGGAGGACTGCTAATGGGTACAGGGTTTTCTTTTGCAGTGATGAAAATGTTCTAAAGTTACACAGTCGTGATCATTGTGAAACTCATTGAACTGTACATGATACTGGGACTGAGAATGAAGCAGTATCTCATGAATCCCAGGATGGCCTTGAAATAGCTATGTAGTCCAGAAAAACTTTGAACTCTGTCCTTCTGCCTCCACCTACTGAGAGCAGGGATACAGATCTATGCCACCACGCCCTTATACTTTAAACAGTGAAGTTTGTGCTGTGTGAATTTTGTCCTCATATATGTTTGTGTACTATATACATGCCTGGTGCCCTCGGAGGTCAGAAGAGGGTGTTGGAGATACTGATGGTTGTGAATAAGTTGTGGGTGCTGGGAACTGAGCCTGTGTCTTCTGCAAGGGCAGCAAGTCCTCTCAACTGCTAAGCAATCTCTCCAGGCCAGTGAAAAAATTTTAACCTTGGAAGGAAAAGGATTTTTTAAAACTAGTAAGAAAATAATAACAAAAAATAGTAGTTGCCAAATTAATGTTGACAAAGAGGATTTTTTTTTTTTTTTTTGGTTTTTCAAGACAGGGTTTCTCTGACAAAGAGGATTTTAAGGCAAAGGTAATCTTAGTACTACATTTTTAATAAAGTATTGGACCAACCTGAAATGTGGAACTGAAAAGTACATAAAGCAGCAAACAAAGAACTACAAAGATATTCTGGAGAGATGGCTGAGTGGTTAAGGGCACTGGATGCTGCTGGCCTTCCAGAGGACCCAGGTTCAATTTTTAGGGTGACTAACAATTGCCTGTAACTCTAGCAAAGAGAATCTGGCAAAAAGCACTTAGCTTTTGCTTAGAGGATCATTCAAGGTATCTTGCCCCTGGGGACAGTGAAGGAAGAGACCTGAGGATGAGGTTTTAATTTTGATCAAAATGACCAGATAGAGTTGAAAATATTGAAAACTATAGCTCTGCTTGTGAAAGACCCAGCCATGAAAGTCTGGCAACCTGAGTCTGATCGCCAGAACACATAAAGTGCTCTCCTGGGGTTAAGGATGGAGACCCGAGGCCTGGCTAAAGCTAGGCTTGGGTAGAGAATGTGGTTGTAGCATGTCCTTTGGATATATGCCTGACAGGAAGGAACTTGTGGCTGTGTTGCTAACTCAGTCACTGTCTGTCCAAAGGACCTTCATCCCTAGCTCTTTCCTGGGTTCTTGGCCACAACTTATCCATGGCCCACTCCTGCCCTTCCCGACAGCCTACCTTCACTGAGTCCAACTTCAGCTAAAGGTTCTTTGTGTCACGTGCCTTGTTCTTCTGTGAACCCAGAAGTGCCTATCTCCAAGTTACTATTTCTATTCTGAACTCTAGAGGGATCTTTGTAGGGCCCAAATCTGATCCCCCACCCCTACCACCATGGGAAGATTTCCTGGTTTCTATTTAACAGGACATTAAAGGAAGTCATAGAGAATGCTAACAATTACACAAAATCCTTTAAAGACAAGACTGAAATCTAGCCTGGTATTCTCTCTCCTTGAGGACACTGCTAAGAGGGGGCTGGAGAGAACTCTCCCTTTCTTCAGTTACCCAGTCCTTATGGCCCAAGCAAGCCCTTCCTTCACATGAAAGCATGCAAGATAATTCAGGGTGAAAGAACAGTTTTCAGATTCTCCCTCTGCCCCAGGGTGTGTCCTTGGCTCAGTTAGTTAGCATCTCTAAGTCTCAGTTTCCACACGTTAATGGTGAGGGTGATGGTCACCTCATTCACAGGTGAGCTTTAAGTAACTATACACTAAGCTTTTCCAAAGCCTGGTATAAGGTAAGTGCCCAATAAAGAGTCAGCTTCCTTTTTAATACAAGAGAGAAGCCTTCCATAAATATTAGCTATAAAGCTAGATACATATTTGCTACAAGAACGGTGAAGAGAGTAAGTTGCTCTTTCCCTACCTTTGGATCCTTCAGGCATCTTGAACTCACTATATCCAAAAGTGATCTTATTACCTCTCCCACCAAGCCATCGCAGTTGAATCTTTCTCCAGATCTGTTGCCAGGGCTACCCACTCAACTCCTAAAGCTGTTCCTGTCTCAGGCTGGGGCTGAGTTTCAGTTTGTAGAGTGCTGCCTAGCGTGTGCTAAACCCTGCTGCCTCTGCAGCAGCACATCACACACCTGCAACTCCAGCACTCAGCAAGTGGAAGCCTGAAGTCCATCTATGGCCACATAGCAAGTTTGACACCAGCTGGGTCTACTACATGAAACTGAGTCTCAAAACAGCAACAAAACATGCTCCTATCTGTTACCCATATAGCTCTACAAGTTCAGCCTTTTGAAACCTCTGCCACTCATATTTGTTCTAAGATAGAATATGAGTCCTGTTTGGTCATGATCTGGTGAGGCAATGTTCTCTTGTGACACCCACAAAAGGTACCCCCTGAATTCCTGTCTGTCCCTTAAAGACTGGGCCCCGCTCCTGATTCACAGCACCTGCCTTTTATAGGAATCTCAAGTCCAACTCTCAACCCAAACTGAACAAGAATGCTGCTTGTGGAGAATACATCAGGAGCAGCACTGGCCACAGGGCTGTCTCCTTCCAGGTTTTGGTGTGGCTCCTTCCTCTGTTGACCAGTCTCAGTGCCTGAGCCTGCAACGACGGACTTCTTAGAGCCCCTACTTTCCAGTAACAGGCAGAGAAGACAGGGAGTCCCTCTGCCAGGTGACCCAAAGCTCTGCTCTCACAAACTGCCTTCCTCCAAGGGGAAGATCTGAGAATGAAAAACATGCTGCCTCTGTATGGCCCAGGGGTACCCTGGTATTCCACTCCAATATGATCAGGATGGACCTCTCGCCCCAGTTCAGATTTATCTAGGGCAGGATTTAGGGGGCTGGTGGCCAATGAATGGATTTGCGTCACTGCCCCAGGTGCTAAAGGAATAGTCTAAACATGTGTCTGTGGCATCCCCTGCTGGTGGTGACAACATACTGCACCCTATACAAGGCCATTGCGTCAAGGGGGCAGATGTGACCTAGCCCTATGCCTAGACAGGAAGAGCACCCACTGATGCTCTGATGCTCATGCTCAGGGCTCCCAGAGTAGCTAGGAGAATACTTTTCCTGTAAAAGTCATTATGGTCATCCTCATCAAAACACCCCCTTTGCCCACCAAGATCCTCCTCTTGCAGTGGAAAGGTCCAATCAATACTTCATCAACAAAATAAGAATGGATGGGTATCGTGAGTGACTGAGGGAAAAGGTAAGATGCAGGGGCAGTCTGACCAAAAGACAATGAGGTCCCAGGACAGGTCATTGAAGGTGAGTGAACCAAGCTGCTGAGACCCATTTATGGTACTGGATGTCCAAGGTTTCCGTCCAGTGACCCCATGGGGTGAAACAGCAGGACACTGGGCAAGCATGTCAAGGATATCTGGTCCGAAGCCTGAAGCACAAAATAGCCTGGGGTGACCATGAAGCTGCTCACTTGCTTCCAGTCCTCCTGGCTCCAATCCTGAAACCCAGGCCAGCACTGTATTAGACCTCAGTGTCTCACTTTGGATCCCAAAATTTGACGAGACTTCTCATACATACATCCCAGTCAGGCTCTGTCATCCAGCTCACATACTGGGAGTTGGAACAGAGGAAGAAAGAGGAAGCAGAGCCTCCTCCAAACTCTGACTGGCTGAGGCCTTCTCCTGACTGTCCCAACAAGACAGGCTTCTGGAGCCCTGACCCTGGTGGTTAAGTGGGGCTGGAGCCACTAGAACCAGAGGACAGACCACAGCTTGTCACCAGAAGCAGCAGTAGAGGAAAGTATCCCAAACTCTGGTCACCTTCCCCACAGGCTCAAGCCCTTTCCAGCCCTGGGCATCTATACAGCCCTAAGGATCTGGAGCCAATGCTGCTGTTGGTGAATTATGCCTCCTGCCATCGCCCCCTGCTGGCAGCCCAGTAGACCTTGCTGGCATCCATTTTCTATCAAACTGGGGGCAAACAGGCAGTCAGGCAGCCTCTTACTGGCAGCACCCTGGGGGACAGAATCAGGAAGTCCTTGAACAATCCAGGGTGCCTGTGCACAGTCTCAGCAAGAAGAGGTTCAGGAGGCAAAGCACAAGACCCAGTGCAGATCCACTGGCAGTGAACTTGCTTCCCTCATGCCCTTCAGCCCCGCAGTCCCGCAGCCCCGTATTCATCCCAGACTCAGTTCAGCACCAAGGCATTGCTCTGTTTGTCTTTATTGGTTGGGAGGAGAGGGAACTGAACAGCTACAACACAAGCAGGGCCACCCACAGTCAGCAAAGCACAGAACAGCCATGCGATGCATGTGTGCGTGCAAGGTGCAGGAAGGATAGCCCCGAAATTCACTTGCAAACACCTCCTCAGTGTTCAAAAAGTGTGGCAGCAACATGGGGAAGAGAGCCTCCACCATAGGTAAGGGTAGGGACTGGGACGACATAGTGGGGAAGCCCCCTAGCCCAGTGCCATGCACCACACCCACAGTCTCAAACTTTCCAGCAGAGGCCAGCTCGGAGACAAGGGAAAGGGAAGGAGACCAAAAGGGCCAGAGGAAAGAAAAGCTGGGAGTCAGTCCACTTGGTCTTCTTTGGCATCCACCTTGGGTAGAGGGGAGAAAAAGGAAGCAGAGGAAAACAGGTTCAAAAGGTGCCAGCCTTCCTGGATCCTTCCTAGCATCTTACTCAAGCCTCAGCTTTCCTGCGACCCCAGAGGTCATGCCCTATCCCAATAGCATAAGGTGTCTGCTATAACCCTCTGCCCAGCTTCTCCTTCTCTGACACTCTCTGACCTTGACCCTGCAGATTCCACTTAGTTCACTGCCATCCTCTAATCTCCCTAAAAAGTCAGTTCTCGGAGAGTCCTGGGCATACACACCTGGTTGTCACCACTTGGGGGACTGGCTAGTCCCAAGGCCTGGGTGGCTGTGACAGATCCTCCCCTGCCGGGAGACCTCCTCACCCTCTGGGCTCTGCCCCAGCTTACGGATGTGACGTAGGAACGATGTGGCATTGAATGCTCGCTGTGGGAAGAGAGTAGGGTCAGGCCAAGCTGGGCCCAGCAGTAAGATCAATTCCAAGACCAGCATCAAGACATCAGTGGCCACACCCTGAAACAGGAGCATGGTAATCTCTCTCTCCTTGCTCACCTTCCAGTGGGTCCTGGCAAAATTCTTCTGGATCTGTTCACTGACAGAACCCAGGATGTCTTTGTCCAAGGCTGCATCCCCAGAGATCCTAGAGAAAGGTTGACAGTTGGCACAAGTGTTGTTCCTGTCCCTGTACCACCTGCCAGGCATCCCACTCACCAAAGATGCTGTAAGGCCTGTTGGCAGGTGAACCTCTTCTGGGGATCACGCTCCAGCAGGTGCCTGATGAAGTCTTTGGCTGGAGCAGGGGTCAAAGTCAGTCTGCCCTGTCCCTGGTGCCCTTTGTCACTCCCCAGCACAAAGCCAGCCTTACACTCACCTGATTCTGAGATGTCATCCCAAAAGGGAGAATCAAACTCGTAGCTGGCCCTCAGAATCTGGCTGAAGAGTTCAGGGTCGCTCTCGTCGTAGAAGGGGGGGTACCCACACAGCCTGGCACCCACAGATGAATCACCCAGATGTCCACCCCTCCCCAACCCAGTAGGGGCAGGCATGTAGGAGTTGAGCCGTCCCAGCGGTCACTCACAGGATGTAGGAGATGACACCCAGGGCCCACACATCTACGGCCTTCCCGTAGGGTTTCTGCTCCAGGAGCTCTGGGGCTGGCGGCCAGAGGCAGACAGACAGACAGACATGTCTGCACAGGCACGCACACATGTCATGCCCTTGAGGGCCACACCTGGTGTAATTATTCAGCCCCAGGAATAGACTGCCACAGGCAGCAGGTGTCCTAGGTCCTGGAGCTTTGGCATCCCCAGGGTCACCAGCTCCCTCCCCACAACAGTTAGAGCACTTCCCTCTTACCCACATATCCTGGGGTCCCACAGGCTGTGCCTAGCATGTTGCCAGCTTGTATTTTGGACAGGCCAAAGTCAGAGACCATGATCTTGGAGTCCTCAAAGGGTGTGGCATAGAGGAGGTTTTCAGGCTGTTGACACATTGAGCCAAGGAAAGGACCTGAGTCCCAGAATGGTTTAGGCATTGGAATAGAGTGGGCCTCAGCACCCTTAATTTCCCCAGACCCAGACTGAAGTGTATTTTGGAAAAAAGACACTCAGGGCCAGAAGGGGCGGGGCCCAGCCAGGCACCTTGAGGTCCCGGTGCACAATGCCCAGGCTATGAAGGTAGGAGACAGCCCCGAGGACCTGCCCTACAAGGTGGCTGGCATCCTTCTCTGTGTAGGAGCCCCGCTCCATGATGCGGTCAAACAGTTCACCACCGGTCACCCTGGGGACAGGAGGAATGAGGCAAGAGGTCAGCTGACCCAGGCATGGATCCTGGCATTGCACCCCTTCTGCCCAGCCCCCCCCAAACAGCCCTCCTCACAGCTCCATGGCCAAGTAGAGGTGAGAAGGGCTCTCATGAACGTCTTCCAGAGCCACAATGTTGGGGTGGCTGATCCTGCAACAGAGAAAAAAAGGCTCCTTGTGGACCACTGCATCCCCTTCCTTCATCTGGAAGAGCTCTGCCCTGAGCCCTCCCCTCTTCTCTTCCTTCATCTGGGCTCCCATTCCCTACCAATCCCTGCCCCCACTAGCCAAGGTCTTCCTAGAACACACACTTCTGTAGGCCATTTATAAAGCACAGATGGATAGGGTGCCTCTAATGTCGCCATGGAGACGTGCAGACTCAAAGGGGAAGAGACAAGTAAGGCCCCCCTGCAGACTCAACCAGGCCTGGTGAGTCCAGAGGACTCAGCCTGTGGTCACAGATCTACCCAGCCCAAGGGTCAGGCAAGCGCACCTGCGGAGTACCGCAATCTCATTCTCCACCAGGGCCTCCTTGCCCCGAAGTGCTTTCTTGGGGATGCACTTGAGGGCCACAAGATGAGCAGAGCCCCTTTCCTGGGCCAGCATCACCTCGGAGAAGGCACCCCTGCCATAGAGCCAGATAGTGGGAGGCAAGAAGGGAGGGGAAAGGTGCCAGTGAGGAGGAAGAGCAGAAATGGAGGATTCAGGTCATACCACCCACCCTAACACACACCCACAAGTGTGCACACACACACATCCCCACACCACCTCCCACACATTCACACACACTGACACTTTCACCAGCATTCACATACCACTGCCCACACAGACGACATACCTCACAGTTCACCCCCATGTTCACACTCATACCACACTCACCACTCATACGCTCCCTCACACATTCGCTCACATGTGCACAGGCCTCACATTCGGAAGCGGTCACTCCCACAGCCTGGCATGTACACTCACGAGCCCAGCTTCTCCCGGATCTCATAGACACTGCTGATGTCCTCCGTCTGTTTCTTGAGCAGCAGCATGTCTGGGGGGGGGGGGGAGAAGAGATGGAGCAAGGCCCTTGGCAATGCGCAGCTCCCTTGCCCACCAAGCCAGATGTCTCCCAACTCAGGATGGAGTCACCCCACTCCCCAGTCCAAGTATACCTTTCCCCTCCCCCACAGTCAGAATCACACTCCCACTGAGGCAGACCACTGCATGTGGGCCTCCCACCCAGGTATGCTGCTGTCAGCCTGTGCGCCCCCACTCCAATATCCAGAGCACGCGTGGTGTTAGCCACCAACACTACGACACCCCTTTCTGCCTCCACTCATTGAGCCAGCACTGCCGGCTATTTTCCAGAAGGCTTCATACACTCCCATCCTGGCTCATCCTGGTCCACCTCCACCCCTAAGGCCCGTGCCCCTCCCCCACCAGACCTGCCACCGTGGCACAGTTCAAGCATACACCTCCTAGGCCACCAACCCTCTCGACTGCACCTGCGACCCTGCTCGCAGCCACCTGTCACAACAGCAGCCACCCAACCTCTGACTGGCCCCTTGGCGCCTCGAAGTCGGGGGTGGGGGTGGGGGACTCCGCAACCTCGGCCGCCTGCGTCCAGAGCTGCGTGGACCGCGCGCGTGCGGGCAGGGGCGCGCTGGGCGTGACAGGTGTGCGGGGGTAGCTAAGGCGTCCGTTGGCCTGGACCCTGTATGCCCTGGCCCGCCCGTCCTGCTAGCCCGCTTGCCCCCAGCCCAGAGCTGCTGGCAGGTGCTGCAGACCTGCAGGTGACGCCACCGCAATGTCGCCTAGCGCAGTAGCTGCGGCGCCGAGCCCCCCGCCCGCGTCCCGCCGGCCCCGCCCCCTTCGCGCGCGCCCCCGCGAACCCTGGGCAGTCGAGCACGCGGTGGCCATGGCCACAGCACTGCAGAGGACCTTGTAAGGCAATTCCCGGGCTCGGGCCACCACTATCTGGCTCCTTAGTTATGCTTGTTGACTACTGAATGCTCCAGTGCCCCGTAGCCCCCACTAGGTGGCCCCAGGACCTTTGCACCACCAGTGACTTCATCCCAAAGTGTTGCATACATGAACCTGGCTGTCTGCCTTCCCTGAACTGTTTTAATGTGCTGTCCACAAAGAGGTTGTCTAGGCCATTTGCTATTCAGCAGCTTCTTTTCCTAGTACCTGCTGGCCCTTGTAACCTTGATATCAACACAGTGGTGACCTGGCCTAAGTCTCCACCCGCTGGGCTTTCTCTGCTCCCACCCTTACCTCCTGCTCCTCCTTCTTACACCACAGCATTCCCTTTGCTGAGGTCATGTCGCTCCAGGAGGCACATATGCCACTCCCTGGCAGACTAGAAGTCTATGCAGTGTCTGATGACTCTCGTCCCCTCTTCAGCCTCCTCTGAACCTGCCCCCTGGCCTTTGCATGTACTACCCCTCTTTGCCTGGATGTCTACTCAGTTTAGCCCTCCCTCCAATAATTAGTTTGGTGTGCTGCCTCCTGAGAGGCCTCCCTTGCCTGTGTTTGCCAGTTCTGTAGTTCATGGTCTGTCCCCTCTTCAAAACATCTGTTCCTGCAAATCACCTTGTCTTCTGCCCCAAAGCCAGTGACCCGGCCCCAGGGAGGCACTTGGGAAACAGCAATTCCTGCTGATGGGGGCACTGATAATCTTATGGAGACCCAAAGAAAATTTGGGATTATGGTCAAGTCCTGACTGGAGTATTCTGTCAGGCTGGATCATCTCAGCCAGCAGCCTTGAAGCTGTTCTGGATGTAGAAAACTGCAACAGAGATGCTCTGAAACATTGGGTCACCTGAGCCATCATTCCCATTGGAGATTTTTCAGGGAGTTTTCCCACGCACCATGTAACTAGCCAAGAAGCAAGATGTAAGGTAACAAACCGCAAGCCTTGTGGTAAAATATAAAATAATAGAAATGGATTAATTTAAGATGTAAGAGCTATCCGGGTAGTGGTGGCGCACACCTTTAATCCCAGCACTCAGCAGAGGCAGGCGGATCTCTGTGAGTTTGAGGCCAGCCTGGTCTACAAGAGCTAGTTCCAGGACAGGCTCCAAAGCCACAGAAAAACCCTGTCTCAAAAAACCAAACCAAAACAAAACAAAACAAAAATAATAAGAGCTAGCTAGGAATATGCCTGAGCCATTGGCCAAACAGTATTGTAATTAATATAGTTTTTGTAATTATTCAGGTCTGGGTGGCTGGAAAACAAAAGCGCAGTCTCCATTTACACAAACACAGAAACTTAATTCTTACTTATAAAAGCCTGGCCTTAGCTTGGCTTATTTCTAGCCAGATTTCCTTACCTTAACTTATCCCCAGGTGCCTTTTGCCTCTGGACTTTTTCCTTTTCTTATTTCTGTATATCTTACTTTCACTTTTTTTTTCTTTTTTGGTTTTTTGAGACAGGGTTTCTCTGTAGCTTTGGAGCATGCTGGAACTAGCTCTTGTAGACCAGGCTGGCCTCGAACTCACAGAGATCCGCCTGTCTCTGTCTCCTGAGTGCTGGGATTAAAGGCATGTGCCACCATTGCCCAGCTTTACTTTCATTCTTACTCTGTGGCTGGCTGTGTGGCTGGCCCCTTGGGTCCACCTCTCCTTGTTCTTGCTCTTCTTTTTTCTTCCAGATTTCTTCTCCCATTTATTCTCTCCACCTGTCAACCCTGCCTATCCTTCCCTGACAAGCTATTGGCTGTTCAGTTTTTTATTAAATCAATCAGTTGTTTTAGACAGGCAAAGAATCACAGCTTCACAGAGTTAAACAAATGCAATAACACATTTTTGCATCATTAAAGCAAATGTTCCACAGTATAAACAAATGTAACACATCTTAAAATAATAACATCTACAACAGATGATTAAGGCAGAGAATCATGAAAATCAAAAAAGTACATGGTGGGGTCTCTTGGCAGGATGTTCAGGCAGCCCCCTGGTCCCCCACCACCCCTGCCTGGGCTCCCAGGCCAGGCCTCGCTTCTGCAAGCCACGCCTGGGACTCCAAGACTGTCTAACAGCACTTTGGTGGACGAGTTGGAGTCCTCATTAGAGGCTTGCTTCGCTTCCCTTGTGAATCAGGATTATGTCAATGGAACTGATCAGGAAGACATTTGAAATGGTGTTGATCAGTGTATCCAGAAGTTTTTGGACATTGCAAGACAGACAGAATGTTTTTTCTTACAAAAAAAGGTTGCGGGCTGGAGAGATGGCTCAGAAGTTAATAGCACTGGCTGCTCTTCCAGAGGTCCTGAGTTCAATTCCCAGCAACCACATGGTGGCTCGTAACCATCTGTAATGAGATATAGTGCCCTCTTCTGGCCTGCAGGCATACATGCAGACAGAATATTATGTACGTAATAAATAAATCTTTTTTTAAAGGGGGGGGGACTGGAGAGATGGCTCAGTGGTTAAGAGCACTGCCTGCTCTTCCAAAGGTCCTGAGTTCAATTCCCAGCAACCACATGGTGGCTCACAACCATCTGTAATGAGGTCTGGTCTTCTGGCCTGCAGGCATACATGCAGACAGAATACTGAGAATACTGTATACATAATAAATTTAAAAAAAAAAGGCTGCAGTTGTCTGTCCAGAAACCAGATCAAGTTATCAAAGAGGGTGTCTCAGAACTAAGGAGTGAACTGTAGCAGAAAGATGCTTTGGTCCAGAAGCAGTTGACAAAGCTGAGGTATTGGCAGCAGGTGCTGGAGGACATCAATGTGCAGCACAAGAAGCCAGCTGAGATCCCCAGGGCTCCTTGGCCTACCTGGAGCAGGCATCTGCCAGTACTCCTGAGAGCACTCTGCCTGGGATGCAGCCTGATATCTTCCTGTGTAGACCTGGCCTATTGAAGAACTCCGTTGATAATGCGTGGGTGGCAGTTTATGTTCCTGTCCATTTTTATGATTTCTTTATTAGGTAGGATTTTAACATAGCCCAGGCTGACCTTGAGCCTATGAGTCCCTTTCCTCAGCTTTGCTAGTTCTCTAAATTCCTGAACTTCTTTATAAAATGCCTGAAGCTTTGATAAACCAAGTAAAGTTGTTGTTTTTTACAAATTCTTTAGCAAAGTTTGGACTGTGAGAATGATCACTCATACTCTTATTTGACCTGTGCCATTTGTTTTGACAACATTTTATCATTTTGTGCCTTCATCTCTTTGATTTTTTTTTTTTAGTTGTGAATTTGGTAAAACCTGAAGGAAAAGATTTTTTAAAGATTTATTTGTGGGGCTGGAGAGATGGCTCAGTGGCTAAGAGCACTGCCTCCTGTTCCAGAGGTCCTGAGTTCAATTCCCAGCATCCACATGGTGGCTCACAACCATCTGTAATAAGATCTGGTGCCCTCTGCTGGCCTGCAGAACACTGTATATTTAATGAATAAATAAATCTTTTAAAAAAAAGATTTATTTGTTTATTAAGTACACAGTGGTCTGCCTGCATGCATGCTTGCAGGCCAGAAGAGGGCGCCAGATCTCATTGCAAGTGGTTGTAAACCACCATGTGGTTGCTGAGAATTGAACTCAGGACCTTTGGAAGAGCAGGCAGTGCTCTTAACCACTGAACCATCTCTCCAGCCCAAGGAAAAGATTTTTAATAGTTTGAGAAGCCAGGGGATATAGAGTTTGGTGTCAGCCTTAAGAACCATCTGTGGTAATAGAGGCAGATCTATAAATCTGCTGTTTCAAAACTTTGAACTACCTCACAAGGAATCTGACTCAACAATGCCATTCTTCCAGAATGGAAGTGGCTCAGAAAAGGTTAAAATATGCTGCTGGTGTAGTATTAGAGGAGGATGCTTACATTCATGTTCCATCGTTATCTGGGGTAAGCTGCGTTTTCTGGATCCTTTTCCACTGTCTTGAAGGCACGCATAGCAGGAACATGTGCTGAGTGCTCTCTGGCTGTGATTGATGTGGGCACAGGAAGAAGGCATGGGTGAGGTCTGAGGGCCAATGCCTGGCTTGGATCGTCTCTAAGTTTTATGTGTTTGTTATTTATTTTTTTTTTCAAAGCAGAGTTTGAAAACTCTCTTTACCCAAAACAAATATTCCCTACCTCTTGAACAGTCAGTGCATCTCCAACTTGGTTTTGATCTTATCCATTTTGGTTTCTGAAGCCTTGAGTACCCAGTCACAAGCATTGATGTCTACTCCTTGCCTAGTCTGGGCACAGCTATCTGGTCTGTGAAGCTTCTGAATCCCCTTCACTGCATCCTAAGGCATAGCTTTGCTTTTTAAATTCTATCAACTTTCTTAACTTCTTCATATGCATGCTGAATTGTGGCTGTCTCTGTGTTACTTGCTCTGTAGTATGCCTGTGAAAATTAGGTGTTTCCTTGCTAATGCAAGATCTTCCTATTTACATGTGTGTGCTTGGTTGTGTGATATCTAGCTCATGGACCAATGAAAGCCAGCCTGAGGCCATCACGTCCCCTTAATAGAATGTATAAGTTAAACAGTGTTTAAAAATGTAGGCTGGGTATGGTGGCATGTTTTAATCTAGCATTTGGGGGATAGAGGGAAGAAGGGTCAGAGTTTAATGCCATCTTCAGGTACATAGCAAGTTTGAGACTGTTGTAGGCTCCATGAGATCCTGTCTCACAAACCCCTGATGAAAACAAACACAGAAAAACCACCTACTTTATGAAGTACTGACCGGCAGCTTTATATTTTGTGGATTTCTTGGCTAAAACTGAAATAAACTGATTAAGTTTTGGTCGGTTTTTCAATAATAAAAGTAGTGGTGATTGCTATTTTGCAAATATTATATTTCACAAATGTATCACACACACTTGTTTCTGAGCAACTGGAAGCTGTTCACATTGAGCAAGATAAGAAGGCCCAGAGTCTCCTGGAGAACAGCAGTTGCCAACTGGAGGCCTATTTCCTGCTCTGGGGATGGGCTCAGTATCTGCACATAATGTGATTTTGTTTCTTTGAGGATTGGGTTTTTCTTTTTTTGTTGTTATGAGGTATGCTGGCTAGTTTTACATCATCTTAACAAAAGCTAGAGTCATCTGAAAGTAGGGAACCTCCTTTGAGAAAATACCTTTATAAGATCCTGCTATAAAAGAAAACCATCTTACAAACCACAATCCCAGAGAATTTAGACAACAATACGGACACTAAGAGAGACCTACATAGATATAATCTACGTGGGAAGTAGAAAGTATAAAAATACAAGATCTCCTGAATAATTTGGGAGCACGGGGACCTTGGGGGAGGGTTGAGGGAGGGAGGGGAGTGGCAGGGAGGGGAGCAGAGAGAAATAAAAAAAATTTAATTAATAAAAAAATTTAAAAAAAAAAGATCCTGCTATAGGGCATTTTATTAACTAGTGATTGATGGTGGAGGGCCCAGCCCATTGTGGGTGGTGCTATCCCTAGGCTGGTGGTCCTGGGTTCCATAAGAAAGCAGGCTGAGCAAGCCACAGGGAAGCAAGCCAGCAAACAACATTCCTCCATGCCACTACATCAGCTCCTGCCTTCCTTCAATGATGGACTGTTACCTGGAAATATAAACTGAAATAAGTTCTTTTCTCCCCAGGTTGCTTTGGTCATAGTGTTTTATCACAGCAATAGTAACCCTAATTAGGACTTGGTACCAGGATACTGGGGTGTTGCTGTGACAGATCTGGTCATGTTGTTTGGGGGAGGATTGTGGAAGGACTTTAGAACTTTGGGCTAGAAAAGGCATTATAGTCATGTATCACCAGCCCCCTTCTTATGCAGTGCTGGGGTTGGAACCCAGGGCTTTGTTTATGTTAGGCTAGAACTCTGCCAACTAGATTCCATTCTCAGCCCTCTTGAAGCAATTTGGATGTGTCCAACTTCATGTGAAAAATCACACGCAGGTACAAGAGGCCTGTAGTCCTGAGTACCTGGGAGACTGAAGAGAATCAGGATTTCAAGGGCAGCCTGAGCAACATGCTGAGACCTCCATCTACAAAAATGATGTCACAAGCTGGGTTTGATGATGCATTCCTGAAATCCTAACACTTGGGAAGTGGAGGTTAGAGTTCCAGGTCAGCCTCAGTTAAACAACACCTATAAAAAATGACATCCAGGGGCTAGAGAGATGGCTCAGTGGGTTAAGAGTACTGGCAGTTCTTCCAGAGGACCTGTGTTCAATTCCCAGCACCCACATGGCAGCTCACAACTGTCTGTAACTCTAGTTCCAGGGGATCTGATACCTTCATACCAATGCACATAAAATAAAGTTAAATAAATTATTTAAAAAATGACATCCTAGTTTTTTGTTTGACACCAGTTGTCTTAGTTACTTTTCTATTGCTGTGATAAGACACCATGACCAGGGTTTAATTTAGTTCATGATCATCATGTCAAGAATCATAGCAGCAGATGGGCAGGGATGGAACTGGAGCAATAGCTCAGAGCTCACATCTTGATCCACAAGTAGGAGGCAGAGAGAGGAAGAGACACTGGGAATGGTGTGAGTCTTTTAAAACCGAACTCAGGACCTTTGGAAGAGCAGGAAGTGCTCTTAACCACTGAGCCATCTCTCCAGCCCCCTTGAAATAGAATGTTTAGTAAAACTTTTGTTATGCGTTCCTTACTTAATATTGTTTATTGTTTGTAATTTTATATTTTGTATCTGTCCCTATTGTATATAGTTGTGTTGGGTTTGGATCAATCTTGTTTAGACAAAAGGGGGAGATGATGGGGGGAAATTATCAACCAATCAAATCTAGTTAGGATGTTGCTACCTGGGGCCCAGGTAGAAAAACCTGGAGGATCCAGGTGCCCGCTCTCTCTCTGCACGGTGCCCACCAGACAGATAGGACGTTGGACCTCCCACTCTTGTAGCGTGAGTTTCCCCTTTTTAACCATTAAAATATAACTGTTCTTCTTGAGTTGGCTTGGTTATTTATCGTACCGACCTAATCCACAACATCCTTCAACAAAGTCACACCTCATAATCCTCCCCAAATAGTTTCATCACCTAGGACCCAAGTATTCAAATATTTGAACATATGGGGGTCATTATCATTCAAAACACCACACCAGCCATTCAGTAATTATAACATTTGCAACTATTTAGACATCCAATAAAATACTGTGCATGTAAACTTCAAGAAACATGTGTGTGTGATGGGTACTGGTGGCAGTGAATAAAGAACTTTTCAAAATAATTGCAAGCATCAGCTTGAAGAGGCTGGAGCGTCCTGCTTCTTCCAGAGGACCTGAGCTGGATTCCTAGTATCTATATCAGGTGGCTCACAACTGCTTATATATTCCATTTCTAGAGTATACAATGCCCTCTTCTGGCCTTCACAGGCTCTTGCACGCATGAGCACAAATCAACACCCCTCCATATACATAATTTAAAATAAAATAAACATTTTAAATTACATTTTTATGAATTCTTTGAAAATGTAATACATTCTGAATACATTTACTCTGCCCAACTCTTCCCAGACCCACCTAATATTATCCAAAGTACACAGAGAACTCAAGTAGAAAAGTGAACAATCCAGTTTTTAAAAAAGACACCTCAACAAAGAAATACAACAGGCAAATATGCATGTAAAAGGGTGTTTACCACCATAACTCATTAGGGAATTTCAGGACGCTCTTAGATACCTCCTAAAATGGCCCAAACCCAGAATAACTGATAGCAGCTAATGTTGGCAGGGACATGGGGACAGTGGGACAGTCATCTACTGCTGCCTGTGGGAATGACAACTGGAACACCCACCTTAGGAGACAGTTTTGTAGTTTCTTTTTCTTTCTTTTTTTGTATCTGGTTTTGCCTTGTTTGGTGGTGGTGGTGATGGTGGGGTTGTTTTGTTTTTTGAGACAGGATGTTTGTAGCTTAGTCCGACCTCCACCTCACATTACACTGGATAAGACAATTTCTCTATTTGGGGGCAGGAGATTGAGACAGGGTTTCTCTGTGTAGCCCTGGCTGTCCTGGAACTCACTCTGTAGCCCAGGCTAGATTCAAACTCACAGAGATCCACCTGCCTCTGCCTCCCAGAGTTCTGGGATTAAAGGCATGCACCACTACTACCCAACTGAGGGTTGGCAATTTCTAATGAAGCTAAACTTACTTTTATCATAAAGTCCACTGATAATAGTCCTTGGTGTTTATGACACAGACTTGAAAGTTTATGTCCACCAGCTTTATTCATAATTAGTGAAGACTAAAAGCAAGCAGGATACCCTCAGTAGCTCAGTGGAAGACTAGTCAGTGAGGAAGAGGAAAGAACTATGCACCACACAGAGAAACTAAGAATTCTTCACAAGATTTTCCTGAGCCAGGCATGATGGCACACACACTAAGGAAATAGATGCAGCAAGATCAGGAGTTCAAGGTAATCCTCAGGTACATAGCAAGTTCGAGGCCAGCCTAGAATACATGAGACCTTGTCCCCACTCACAAAACAAACAACATATTGTTAAGTGAAATAAGCCATGGGGAATGAACCACCTACGATAGACTCCATTTATAGAACATGCCAGAAAGGCAAAACCATAGATACAAGAAACAAATCAGCAGTGGTCAGGGGAGTGAGAGGGGACAGTGTTTTACTAGGGAAAACATAGGGGATTTTGGGAGCAGTAAAGCCATTCTGCATGGGGATGTCATGGTAGAAGGGTGACATTCAGCAGACGTGTCTTCACAGTGGAAGAGGGAACTGCAGTTTATACAAGTCCTGGTGATCTTCTAGGAAGTAAGGTAGTCACAATACAGAGTACAGACTGACAAAAAGACCTTAACAGTATCACACACATATACATCGCTGAAGCAAGGGAAAGGACTGATTTGAGTCACTCTAGGCAAGAGTAGGGTCTATAAGACTTAAGTGGAGGCTGCAAAACAAGCATAGGGCCCTGGATTTCATCTCCAACAATGCGAATTACAGGAGAGGTTGGAGGGAAGAAAGGGAAGGGGTGTGATATAATCATATTTTAATTAAAATTTAAGCTAAAATATTAAAATAAATACATGTGATTAAGAGTAGAGCTGGGGTCAGGCAGTGGTGGCGCACGCCTTTAATCCCAGCACTCAGGAACACAAAGGCTGGCAGATCTCTGTGAGTCTGAGGCCAGCCTGGTCTACAAAGTGAGTTCCAGGACAGGCAGAAAGACACGGAGAAACTCTGTCTCGAAAAAAAAAAAGATTAAAGCTGCAGCCAGGTGGTGGAGTGTATGCCTTTAATCCCAGCAGGAGGCAGAGGCAGGTGGATTTCTGTGAGTCCAAAGCCAGCCTGACCTACAGAGCTAGTTCCAGGACAGCTAGGGCTGTTACACAGAGAACTCCTGTCTCAGAAAACAAAACGAAAAGCTAGTTGGGGTCTCCAGAACTCATATAAAAAGCCAGTGCATATCTGTAACCCCAGTCCTGGGGAGGTAAAGACAGGAAGATCTGTGGGACTTGATTATCAACTGGCCTATCTGAATCAGCGAGTGCAGGTTCCAAACCAAGTGGAGGGCCAGCAAGATGGTTTGGCAGGTGCTGGATGCCAGATCCAATTACCTGACTTTCATCCCCACATGATAGAGAGAGAACTAATTCTGGAAAATTTTTCTCTGACCTCCACATGTGTGACATGGCACACACACACACACACACACACACACACACACACACACACACCTAAATACACAGTTTTTTTAAGATGGGCATGGTGGAACACACCTTTAATTCAGGAACTCAGGAAACAGAGGCAGGCTAATCTTTATGAGTTCAAGGCTAGCCTGGTCTACATAATGAGTTCCAGGCCAGCCAGAACTACATAGTCTTAAAAAATAAAATATTAAAGGCAGATAGGGTGTGGTGGGAGGGTATGAGTTAACAATCCTAAGACCACTAGATCTTTATAGTGTAGTTAAACCTATCTGGTGGCCAAAGGTGGAAGCCAGGTTGTTTGCACAGGGAAGAGGCTAGAATGATCCATATGGTAAAGGGTTAGAGTCAGAGACATCAATTTGAATTCCTAATTAGCTTAATGCAGACACCAATGCATGTCTATTTATATATAGTATACAGGGTAATGCCTTTTGTAAGATTCCTTGCTCTGTCTGCTAAGAGGGCCCAGAAACACTAGTGCACAACAGTGAGCATTTCCAATGAATGACTCCTTGGAGAAATGGCTCATTCAATATCCACAGCAGGAAGAGCCGGGTGGTGGTGGCACACACCTTTAATCCCAGCACTCGGGAGGCAAAGGCAGGCGGATCTCTGTGAGTTTGAGGCCAACCTGGTCTACAAGAGCTAGTTCCAGGACAGGCTGCAAAGTTCTACAGAGAAACCCTGTCTCGAAAAACAAAACAAAACAAAACAAAAAAAAAGATCCACAGCAGGAAAACACATAAACTGGGCATGCAGTCAGAAAGCAAGAAAGTACTCAAATAGACATGTACACTCATACAAGTGATGAAGGAGGTATCAAGGGGATACAAAAGTGAGCTGAAAGCAAAGGTCAGAGGTAGAGCACATGCCTAGCATGTCTGAAGCCAGGGGTTCCCCATATAGTACCCAAACAGTTTTTTAAAGGGGCCCATGTTGGCTCACAACTGTCTGTAAGTCCAGTCCCAGAGGACTGGACCTCCTCTTCTGGCCTCAGGTATGCAAGTGGTACACAGGCATACATGCAGGCAAAACCCACATATACATGAAAATAATATTTAAAAGGGCCCATGATCCTCCAAAAGACTAGCAAGTATAAAAAAGAGGTGGGAGGGTGAATTGAAGGCCTCAAAAAGTAACTGAAACTCTTAAAGCAACAAGGCACAGAAGTACAAGGAAGACAGGCAAAGATTTTGTACAAACAATAACTCAAGTTAGCCCCTGGTTTATTACGGGAGGGGGTTTAAATGTTCCATACTGGGAACAAGCCATGTCAGATTAAAAGGAGTATGTGTTTCTTCATCCCCAGAGATGCTCTGAGGGATGCCCTCTGGAAGACTGGCCAGTAGGGAAGTAATAAATTGGAGGCAGGAGGGTGAATTGAGGACCTCAGAAAGATAGAATGTGTACAGATGTGTGTTATTGTGTTGTTTGTGTTGTCTTTTGTGTTCTGGACTGGAGAAAGACATTTGATTCTGGGAACTGCTAAGAAAGGTATTTTGACTTTAAAATACAGGCCTAAGGATTTGATGCTTTGGAAAAGAGGTTCTGCTTTTGTCTCCACAGAGGATGAGAACCTGTAGATTCATTGCAAATTTATGTGGTTTGAATCACTGAGACCTCCTGAAATGTTGGTGTAAAATACCCCCAAGAATGCAGCACCCACGCTCAGCAGGAAGTAGCCAGACAGGTTGACGACGCCCAAATTCCCTAAAAGATTGTTAAAGTGGGGCCCCTTCAATGGTTCTGGAGCAGGAGCAGTGAGCCTGCTTCCCTGAGTTCTGCTCTGCTCCACGCAGCAGTTTGGACCCAGAGAGAGTGCAGCTGGGGCCAGAAGGCAGCTGGAGCAGAGCTTTGATAGGTGGCTGCAGCAAAAGGCATGTTGCCCTGGCCCAGTCAGTGCCAGGCCTGCAGGACACCATGATGGTGTCAGGAATGTCAGCAAATATGGCAACAAGTGCTGGACCATAGAAGATCGGCAGAAGAGAAACCTTGGAATTACCACAGTTGTGATTGCCATTATTGCTATCTCTGCCACCACAGATACTGCTGCCGGCATTGCTCTCTCCCAGACTGTGCAGACTGCTGAGACTGTCAACCAGATGGCTGAAAGAGTCAGCAATGCTCTGGACATTCAAAATGATCTTAATGGACATATTCAATTTCACATATTGACCTTGAACCAACAAGTGGCTCTGGTTCAGGAGCAAGTGGACTATCTTTGGACTTTTCAACAGTTAATCATGTTATGTGCATTACTCCTGGCACCTTATTGCCATGCTTCTGCTACTGTTATGGAACTCAACTGTCATAGGAGAGGGGCTTGGCGAGCTGGAGAGATGGCTCAGTGGTTAAAGAGCACTGGCTGCTCTTCCCGAGGTGATGAGTTCAATTCCCAGCAACCACATGGTGGCTCACAACCATCTGTAATGAGATGTGGCTCCGGGTCCCTCTTCTGATGTTTGGGCATACATGGAGGCAGAATGCTGTATACATAATAAATAAATAAATCTTTTTTTATAAAGAGAGAGGGGTTTGGAATACTGCTTTTGTTAATTTTACCACCCAATTAGTACATGCTAGATACTTGGTTTAGGGCTATGTGTCTGGGTAGCCATGGACAGGCAATACTTTGGGGGCAGGATGCCACCTAAGACAGAATATTAGAGAGCTATTCCCCATGACAGGCAAGGTATTCCACCCAAAGTAACAAGACAGGCACCGTTTATTTTATAAAATAAAACGGGGGGGGGAGTTGTGATCTAGCTGCCCTCACTCCCCCAGACTGACAGTGAACTTCCTTGTGGTCTGTAATTGACAAGGATGCTTGTGTTCTTTCTGGCCAGTGGTTTTCCACAGAAGCAGTAGAGGTATAAAAGGCTTTAGGTGAGACAAAATAAAGGTTGCTGTTCTTCCACCTGAAAAGAAGCCTCTGTGTCTCAATCCCAGCACCCCCACCAGTCTCGGTATCCAGGCTGCGCTGGGCACGGCAGTCAACTGGGCATGCTTATGGGGGACTATCTAGATTAGGTTAATTGAACTTGGAAGACCCATCTTAATTGTAAGCATCAACATTCCATGGGTTCGGATCCCAGACTAAAAAGAGAAAGAAAAGCAGAGGAAGCAAGCTGAGCACAAGCCTTCATCCCTCTCTGAATCCTGACTGTGATGCAATGTGACCAGCTGCCTCATGCTCCTGCCACCATGATTCCTCCACCGTGATGGACTGGACCCCTTTCACTATAAGCCAAAATTAATCTCCCCTTCCTTAAGTTGTTTTGGCAGGTATTTTGTCACAGTACTCAGAAAAGTCACTTAGACAGGGGTCCAAGGGAGTCAATTGAAAGAGCCTCCAAGAATCACAGATATAAAATGTAAGCAACACATTAGAGAACTATTGAGCTATTAAGAAAGATATAAACTACATCTAGTGTGGTAACACACAACCTGCAGTCCCACCACTTGGGAAGCAAAAGCAGTAGAATCAATGCAAGTTTGAGACCAACCTGGTCTACACGGCAAGTTCCAGTCCAGCTAGGGCTATATAGTAAGACCCCATTTCAAAATAACAAGTGAGAAGTGAGAGCCAGGTGTGGTGTGGGAGACTAGCAGATCTCTGGTAGTTAGAGGCTGGCCTGGTTTATATAGTCTCAAAACAGCAACAAAAACAAAGTAACAAGAGAACAAAAAAGTACAAAGTAAATATTCCTAAGTCCAAGCTATAATAAATCACTTATTAGCAAATAAATATGAGAGAATAAATAAAACTCCTGTGAGAACTACTACATAATTATAGTACCTACTCTTGTCTGTTACCATCTGTAATATGGATTAAAGGCTTGCTCACCAGCGGGTAGTGCTATGGAGAGGGATGGAACCCTTAAAAGATGGGGCTTAGTGAGAGGAAGTTAGGTCACTGGGGTGTGTCTTTGAAGAGGTTATTGGGGACCTCTTCTTGTGGCTTTCTGGTCAAAATGGGGTGAGCAGTTTTACTCTGCCATGTGCCCTTGCCATGGTGTTCTGCCTCACTACACGACAAAGATCCAAGTGACTTTGGTCTGAAACTCTAAAAATTGTGAACTAAAACTAACCCCACCTCTGTAAGCTGCTGTGCCAAGATGTTTGTTACAGGAATGGGAAGTGACTACCATAGCCCCAGGGAGGTGGGAATGTCTTCCTTGTAAAGAGAGTACAGGACAGAAAGAGAAGAAGGGGTCACTTTGATAAGTGGGAATCTGACATACCTCCACCAGACAGCCATTGTGAACACTGGCCAATGGCGCTATAAGCACTGATTTACCAAAGAATGGATGAGTATGGCCTTGCAAACACCTAAAGTCCAACTAGCTATGAGAGAAATGGCAGAAGAGCCAACAAGGGACATTCAACCTCCATCAGCTCACCTTGGATCTATCAGAGTCATTAAAACAAAGCATTCCTCACAGTCACAGTGACCATGATAGCCCAAATGATAGCCCAAATCAGTGGTGGATTCTGGATGGGATCTTGGGACAACAAGAGTACTTGCTACAGAAAGCTGAATAAACTGGCCTATACTTGATAGAGGAACTCTGTTGACTCATTAAATGGGATAAATGTAATAATCTAGGATAGATGCAACAATGTAGCATAAGAATTTTGTGGCAGAGGGGTATGTGAGCACTTACTATCGCACCAATTTCTCTGTAAATCTAAAAGGAGTATAAGCTGCATATAGCATCCCACATCTGGAATCCCAGAAGTCTGGTGATGTGAGAGTCCCCTCTGTATGCTGTTACCATTAATGAAGACAGAAACTGCTTTGGACCTATAGCAGAGCAGAATTTAGGTAGGCAGGGAAAACTAAAATGATTGCTGGGAGAAAGAAGGGCAGAGTCAGGGAGAAGCCATGGAGCCACTGAAACTTTGCTGGTAGGCCACGACCTCATGGTAATACACAGATTAATAGAAATGGGTTAAATTAACATGTAAGAGCTAGCCAATAAGAAGATAGAGCTAATGGACCAAGCAGTGATTTAATTAGTACAGTTTCTGGCCCAGCAAAATCCCAGCAAAATTCTTCAAAGACCTAGAAAGAATGGTACGCAACTTCATTTGGAAAAAAAAAAAAAACCAGGATAGCCAAAACAATCCTGTACAATAAAAGAACTTCTGGAGGCATCACACTCCCTGACTTCAAACTCTACTACAGAGCTACAGTACTGAAAACAGCCTGGTACTGGCAGAAGAACAGACAGGAGGACCAATGGAACTGAATAGAAGACCCGGATATCAATCTACACATCTTCAAACACCTGATCTTTGATAAAGAAGCAAAAAATATCAAATGGAAAAAGAAAGCATATTTAACAAGTGGTGCTGGCATAACTGGATATCAACATGTACAAGAATGAAAATAGACCCATATCTATCACCATGCACAAAACTCAGGTCCAAATGGATCAAAGACCTCAACATAAAGACAGCAACACTGAACCTTATAGAAGAGAAAGTGGGAAGTATGCTTGAACCCATTGACACAGGGAACCACTTCCTAAATAGAACCCCAGCAGCACAGACACTGAGAGAAACAATTAATAAATGGGACCTCCTGAAACTGAAAAGCTTCTGTAAAGCAAAGGACACAGTCAACAAGACAAAACGACAGCCTATAGAATGGGAAAAGATCTTCATTAACCCCACATCAGACAGAGGTCTGATCTCCAAAATATACAAAGAACTCAAGAAATTGGACACCAAAAGATCACGTAATCCAATAAAAAATGGAGTACAGACCTAAACAGAGAACTCTCAACAGAGGAATCTAAAATGGCTGAAAGACACTTAAGGAAATGTTCAACATCCTTAGTCATCAGAGAAATGCAAATCAAAACAACTCTGAGAGTCCATCTTACACCTGTAAGAATGGCCAAGTTCAAAAACACTGATGACAACTTATGCTGGAGAGGCTGTGGAGAAAAGGGAACACTTCTGCATTGCTGGTGGGAATGCAAGCTGGTACAACCCCTATGGATGTCAGTGTGGCGATTTCTCAGAAAATTAGGAAACAGCCTTCCTCAAGACCCAGCAATACCACTTTTGGGTATATATCCAAAGGATGCTCAATCATGCCACAAGGACATGTGCTCAACTATGTTCATAGCAGCTTTGTTTGTCATAGCCAGAACCTGGAAACAACCTAAATGAACCTCGATCGAATAATGGATAAGAAAAATGTGGTACATTTACACAATGGAGTACTGCACAGCAGAAAAAAATAACGACATCTTGAATTTTGCAGGAAAATGGATGGAATTAGAAAGCATTATTTTGAGTGAGGTAACCCAGACACAGAAAGAGAATTATCACATGTACTCACTCATAGGTGGTTTTTAAACATAAAGCAAAGAAAGCCAGGTTACAAAACACAATCCCAGAGAACCTAGACAACAATGCGGACACTAAGAGAGACTTACATAGATCCAATCTACATGGGAAGTATAAAAAGACAAGATCTCCTGTGTAAATTGGGAGCATGGGGACCTTGGGGGAGGATTGAAGGGAGGAGGGGAGAGGCAGGGAGGGGAGCAGAGAAAAATGTAGAGCTCAATAAATATCAATTATATATATATATGAAAAAATTAATACAGTTTCTATGTGGTTATTTCAGGTCTATGCTAGCCGGGCGGCTAGGAACCAACAAGCAGCCTCCCTCCAACACTCTGGAGATGAAGACAGGAGGATCAGCTGAACAAAGTCACCCTGAGCTACACAGTGGGTTCAAGGTACCTGAACTAAATCTTGTCTCAAAACATTGGAAAAATATTTCTGTAAACCTGAATGTAGTAAGCCACACCTGTAATCTCAGCACTCGGGAGGTTCAGACAAGAGGATCTACTCAAATTCAAGGTCACTATCCCACCATGCCCCCACACAAAGGGAAAAAGAAGTTTATAGCAAAATGTAAAACACCAGTCCTTTCAGATGTCTGTGTGAGTGAGCACAGCTGGCAGACAAGGCAGCCTGTGCTGGGGTGGAGGCTTCTGCAGCTGCACCTCCAGCTCCGGGAACCTTGACTCTGCTCCATTTAGTCCCCTTGCCTGTTGGCTCAGGAGTTGGAAGTACAAAGCCTTGCCAGGTGGACCTGTTTTCCCTTTGGTCCCAGCTCATTCTAATTCCAAAGCTCTTTGTGCTCAGCCTCTAGAGGAGGCGGCCCAACCCTACCTTGGGCTGCCTTGCTCCTTACAGAATCACTGTAGGGGTGACAATCTCCACTTAGTCTTCTCTCAGTCCATGGCCACCTCAGGCCTGGGAAGGCACTAGGTTCAACCTTAGCCTTCCTTGCCAGCCTCCACCACCAAAGGCCCTGTGGCAGCCCTCTCCCAGCTTGCTCCCTCGACCCCAGTCTGCTCTCAGCTTCTACCCCAGCTCCTAGGGGCTCTCAGCACAGTTCAATGCCATTATGACTGGAACACCAGAGCCCCAAAGGGCTAGTTAGGAAGATCTTGTGGTTATCAGCTGAGATCCTGGGGAGTCTACCATGCTCCTCCCTAGCAACTGCACACACCCCCAGTAGGAGTAGGCCCTGGAGAAGCCTGCCCAGGATTGGAAAGGCTTTCGTTCCCCCTAGTGCTCTGCACCTCCTAGGAACTCTCACTAGACACATGAACTGTCCCCATCAGGGCACACGCTTCCGAAGCACGAATTCTTGTGTGTGTGTGTGTGTGTGTGTGTGTGTGTGTGTGTGTGTGTGTGTGTGAGACTGTTTGTCTGCACATATGTATTTCTGTCAAAACATGCCTGGTTTCCACAGAGCCCGGATGAGGGTGTAAGGTCTCCTGGAACTTAGTTACAGGCAGTCATGAACCAGCGCGTGGGTGAAGCACGAATTCTAATTGTTCTTAATAATAAAAACTCAGAGTCAGATATCAGGGAGTGAAAGCTGAAGGATCAGAGAAGCAGAGCGGCAGCCACTAGAGAGTTCTTCCCTCTACCAATGCTCAGACAGCAGGGGTGATCCTGTCTCTACGAATCCTCAGACTGCGTGCTCAGACTGGCTGCTCCTCAGACTACTTGTTCAGACTACTTCAGACTGTACTACTTCCTGTCTCCTCCTGCCTGATATTCCTCTCTCTGCCCAGCCATATCACTTTCTGACTCCATCTCCATGGTGGTGGCATTAAAGGTGAGTGCCACCACCACCTGGCTCTATTTCTTTTTGAGGGTGGCCTTAAACTCACAGAGATCCACCAGCCTCTGCCTCCCGAGTGCTGGGATTAGAGATGCTGGCCGCCACTGCCTCGCTCTGTTTCTCTTTGAGACTAGATCAATCTAGTGTAGCCCATGGTGGCTTTGAACTGACAGATCTGTCTGCCTCTGCCTCCTCTGTCCTGGAATTAAAGGTGTGTACCACCACCACCTGGCCTCTAGTGGCTTATTTGTTAAAACACAAACAAAAGCTGGGTGGTGGTGGTGCACGCCTTTAATCCCAGCACTCAGGAGGCAGAGGCAGGCGGATCTCTGTGAGCTTGAGGCCAGCCTGGTCTACAGAGCAGGCTCCAAAGCTACAGAGAAACCGTGTCTCGAAAAACCTAAAACACACACACAAACAAAATATCCCTACATACTTCCACAGTCTGGAGCAAAACCCACAGGCACAGAGGCTGCCAGCACTCCATCTGGTTGGCTCTGCTTTTTAGCTTCTTGGGAATGGCTCATGGGTGGCTGACAGGGCAGTTGTCACCAGTGTCTCCTTCTTTAGCCTCCTGGCATCAACAGAAAGTGAGTAAAGAAATAGAACCAATGCCACTGCAGGATGCCAGTGGCCAGTGTGGCCCTAGCCCAGAGCTAGCCACTGGGGTATGGAGATGTTCAGGGCCCAAGGAGATTAGGTGGGCAAGAAAACCGCTGCAGGATAAAGGCTGGCTGCAGGGAATTTAGGAAGACCAAAAGACTAGAGGGGAGCTCAAAGGCTCTGTCATTACCAGGTGAGGGACAAGTGGGACCCCATGGAATCAAGTCTTGAGGTTTATCAAACTTATCCTCCTAGAGGCCCAGGAAACCTCAAGGTCACACCAGTTATTCTCAATGTCATTTCATTGTTTCCCAGATCTCTACGTCCTGGCTACCTTCTGAGGTAGCCTGCCCCAGGTGCCTAAGTATGGGTGACTGGTACCTTAAAGTGCCTCTTGTATCGGCGTGAAGATGATACTCCTTACATTCCTGTACCTGGGCTTGGCACATGCCCTTACCCAGCTGCTCAGCACAGGCCCAGGATGGAGGGAGGCCCTCACCCTTGCACCCAGCCTTGACTTTTTCACCTTTGGACCTCCCCACACACCGCAGTGACCATCTCCTCAAAGTGTCATCAGCTCACCCACATGTTTCTCAGGCCACTATGTTCTTTCCCTCCCACCCCAACTCTGGACAAGCAGGGTCTTAAATCCCCAACAGTAGCCAGCATCCAATCCCAGTCTGCTCTCACTTCCACAGGCTGACTTTCCTGCAGTCGACTGGTCTCCACCCACACGTCATCCAGGTCACTGCTGCCGCAGTTCCTTTCCCTTTGCAGGTCTCATATCGTCGCACTCTATCCTTCTACTACAATGGAGTCCTCTGTACCCACTCCTTGGCATCCGATTCTTTCCTCTCTTAAATGCCCCTTGTTCCCTGGGTGGCTCCAGCACTTCCAGGATGTGTGCTATGGGTAACTCCTCTATGGCCTTTGTTTCTTCAGGAGGACTTTGCTCCCAGGCTAGGCCAGAGAAGACACAAGTTAGAGCAAAGATACTCTGCCATGAAACAGGCACGTCACACACACACACACACCCCTCCTCCTCCTGCTAGCCTGGGTGAAAATGCTGCCCCTCCCTCCTTCCTCACCTATCAGGCTCAATCTGGCTCAGACTGGAACTGTTTTTCTTTCTAAAGCTGCCTGAGGGCTGCAGGTTTAGCAAGATAGGACGGGGATGAGCCACCTGGGGACTTTGGTGTCTGATCAGATCAGGGAGTTTGGGATTGAAAGGGGCACACCTCACCTTTCTAGTCCACCCCAGGCTAGTCTTGGCTCTGGAAAATTCCCAAGAATCTGCTCAGTTGCCTGGAGGTCCCTATGGAGCAGGTGTTGAGCTCAGGGAGAGGGGCTGTACAGCAACCAGGCACCAGGGGGCAGCCTTACCCTATTCTTACCCCAGTATCCATAGGTCACACGCCCTACCCACCCCCACACCAGGCAAAGGGTGGACTGACTGGAGTATCATGGAGTCCCCTTCTCTACCTTGGTGACAAATTGTAACCTTGATCCTCAAGCAAGCAAGCTACCCTTTGCTCACTCTGGAGACACACAGAAATTGGTCACACCCAGAGCTGACACCTGGACCCTTAGCCTATCTTTGGGGAGGCCTAAATGTCTTTAGGAGACAGCTCAGTGCTTCTGGCAAAGTTCCACAGAACCCCTGGAGGCAGATATCCCTCTCCAAGCCAACGCAGAGATAGTCCTTCAGGAGGCAACCGACAAGGGCACCTACTTTGGTGCAGGTACCATGAAACTTTGCACCTGGGTACCCAACTCTCCCTAGGTCCTAATTGGGAGACGTGAGGCAGGTTAGGCGAACCTTGGTGAAGGACGGTCCACCAGGAAGGGAGACTCCAGGCTAGAAACAGTGGAGGAAAGGAGAAGGACTTAGGATGCCTGGAAGTCAGCCAAGGACTCCGTTTTCCTGGTGGTTCAGAAAAACCTGAGGGGACTTTGGCCCCACCCGGGCCAGGTGATCCTGGAACGACTGGCGGCTCGGCCCACTGAGGAGGAGGTGCTGGCCAGCGCCCCAGGTAGCAGCCATCCTGCTCCGAACTAAAGCTGCCTCTCCCGAGGAGGAGGAGGTAGGCGGAGTGACGGGGAGGGCGGGATGGAGGGGGGAAGGGGAACAGCCGGATCGTGGGGGTGGGGCGACAGTGACATCACCGGGAGTCGGTTCTTAAGCAGCAGCCGGTAGCGCCGGGAAAAAGACAGACAGTTGGAGTGCCTTGGCGAATCTCTGAGTCCGCCGCGGCCGGAGAGCGGCTGTAGCAGCCGCCACCGGGAAGGAGGGGGCGAGGCGAGCCCGGGGCTACCAGAGCCGCTAGCTCCAGCTGAGCCGCGGACGAGGACAGCCGTGCGGAGCTGGGCCGGGGCCGGGGGGCGCGGGCCGCAGGCCCCTTGCTCCGGCCGCCGCTTGCAGACAGTGGGCTTCCGATGCCACCCGCGGCGCGCTAGGGTGAGCCTCCGGCCAGGCGAGCAGTCGCCGCCACAGCCGCCGCCACCCGAGCGGCGGGAAGGAGTCTCGGGAGCCGCCGCCGCCCGGTCAGGCTCCACCGCCGCCCGCGCGCTCCCGGGCCCCCGACACACATGAGATTCTTCAGGCTCACTTTCAAGTGTTTCGTGGACTGCTTCTGACTGCGCCGCCCCCGCCGTCCCGCACCCCGCCCGCCCGCCGCCCCGTCCCCCGGCCCGGCCGCCCCCGAGGCCCCCGGGCGGGCCCGCGCTTTCGGGGCCCTCTCTCCAGGTGCCGCCGAAGCCCCTTGCCCGCCCGCCACCCTCAAGGCGCCGCGACCCCCGGCCCGGCCTCGCGGCCCCAGGGACCATGGCGAAGAAGAGCGCCGAGAACGGTATCTATAGTGTGTCTGGCGACGAAAAGAAGGGTCCTCTCATCGTGCCCGGGCCCGACGGTGCCCCAGCCAAGGGCGATGGCCCCACGGGCCTTGGGCCGCCCGGCGGCCGCCTTGCCGTGCCACCACGAGAGACCTGGACACGCCAGATGGACTTCATCATGTCGTGCGTGGGCTTCGCCGTGGGCCTGGGGAACGTGTGGCGCTTCCCCTACCTGTGCTATAAGAACGGCGGAGGTGAGTGCCCCCGCCCCTGAGCATCCTGGCCTCTCATCAGGGGTCAGTTCCCACCCCCAGCTTGCCACAGGCCCACCAGAGCAATGGGGTGAAGTCCAGAGGGTGAGGAGGCCCGCCCAGAGCGCGTGGGGGCCATAGTGCCCCCTCACCGACCAAGCACTCGGTGATCCAGCGCACCAGCCTCCACCCCCCTCACCGGTCATGTGCCTGGCAGTGGAGGGGGAAGCTATCAAGGAGAGCTTCCTGATGAACTGAGGGGGGCTACCTCCCAGACTTCCAGCCCAGACTAGGAGTGATTGGCCACTGAGGTGGGAAGGGAAGGCCTGCCCCCAGTAGAGTGGACTCCAGGAGGTGAGGAGCCCTGCCTGCCCCCGTGGGTCAGGCACACAAGTGACACATTGTGTGCCCCCCCCACGTGTGCACACAGGAACACACACAAACACAATGGGCCACTCTGTCCCTCCCCCACGCTCTCCCCTCCCCTCCCTTTTCTCTTCTCTCCTCTTCCCTCCCCTCTGACCCTGGCTTGGAACACTTGGTGTTTGAGCCAGGCTTGGGAAGTCTGCGGCCTGGCCCGACTGGCGCCACCACTAGACAAGCTGCATGCACATCCCATGCCCAGTTGCTGAAGCTCAGCTTAGCAACAGTAGTGGGCACTTGCCTGTCCTGGGACTGCAAAGCAGAACTGGATTGCTTGAGAGCTAAAGCAGCTAGGTGATGGGTGGGAAACTGAGTCCCAGAGGGAAGGCCTCTAGTCCAAGGTCACACACAGAAAGGATGCTGGGAGCAGGAGCCCGCCTGGCAAACTGCAGTTAACTCCGTTACTGAGTAGCTGAGAGAGCTGAGCCTGAGCAGAGTAGGGGTCCTAGAGAGCAGTAGGGGGAAGTAGGTCAGAGCTGCAGCTGCTCTGTTCTCCCCTCCTTCCTACAACCCCATCTAATTACTGAAATCTTGCCTCAGCCCCTTTCCTTAGCTTCTCTACCTTTGTCCGACAACAATACTCCCGTAAGCAGAGGCTTGCCACCCACCCAGCTTCCTCCTGTGACCCTCATGAGTGCAAAGTACAGGGTAGTTGGGCTCACTGCCTTTGAACAAGCCCCCAAGCCTGAGCACCCAGCCTGGAAAACACACACACACACGCACACACACACCCTAGCCATTCCATCCTGTTCTGCTGCCTGCCAAAAAGATGGTCTGCATGCATAAGCCTGTGTGGTTTTGATGCCTGTAAAGTTACCCTAGGTGGTGTCTGCAGGCCAAGGACCCCATGGTACAGAGAATACTGGCTAGGCACTGTTACTGTGCCTCCTCTCAAACCTAGAGTAGATCTCCTGGGATCGTTCACCTTGAGCCTCTGAGTCAGTGACCACTCTTGCACTGATTCACCCCGTGGGAAGTCATGGGACTGGGGCTCTGCCTGGGCCTTCTAGGACTTTGGAGGCTGGTCTGGTCTGTGAGGCCTGGACATTTTGGCTGAAGGGTTTGGGTTAAGCCCTTGCCTACTGCAGGGGCTCATTGGGACACATCCCAAGTCCACTCTATGCTTCCTCCACTAGGTGTGTTCCTTATTCCCTATGTCCTGATTGCCCTGGTTGGAGGAATCCCCATTTTCTTCCTGGAAATCTCACTGGGCCAGTTCATGAAGGCCGGCAGCATCAATGTCTGGAACATCTGCCCCCTATTCAAAGGTGAGCCACCCTGAGCCAATTCTCAGTACTCCTTTTTTTCAACTACTGGGATGAGGGCAGGGGAGCAGAGTATAGCTATGACCCACATGAAGAAATCTTGTCCTGAGCTACTAGATTTGGGGGCTAGGTAATACCCTTCCAGGCTCAGGAGAGAATATGCAGTTAACTTGAAGAGTCAGGAAGTAGGGTAGAGTAGCAAGCTTGCTTAAAAGGAAAAGGATGAAGCAGAAACAGCTAAGCTTTAGGGACAGGACCTGTTGGACACACTTGACTCACTCCAGAGGTCCTTGTCCTTGCCTTCTGTAACTGCAGGGTGGCAGTGGGACCTGGGAAAGGGGCAGCATTTGAAGCTGGACTAGCAGCAGAATATAGTAGCCACACAAGGTAGGAGAGGAGGGATGTCTAGCTCTGGGCTAGATAGAGGAACTGAAGCAGAGATTGGTAGAGGAACAGGGCAAATATTAGCAGGAGACAAACAGGAAAGGTAGCCCACTGTTGGAACACACAGTTGTGCTCAAAGTTTAGAGAAGCCTCTGGCAGGATAAAGGGAAGTAGAATACAGGGAAGGAAGGAAACATAGAAGCAAGCTGTCAGGAACTCAGCAAGAATCAGTGCCAGCTCTGGAAAGGGAGATAATGGGGGTGGTAGAAAAGTGGCCACAAAGAAGCCCAGAATACAAGGAAGCTTCTCACTCATCCTTAGGCTTGGGCTATGCCTCCATGGTGATTGTCTTCTACTGCAACACCTACTACATCATGGTGCTGGCCTGGGGCTTCTATTACCTGGTCAAGTCATTCACCACCACTTTGCCCTGGGCCACGTGTGGCCACACCTGGAACACTCCTGACTGCGTGGAGATCTTTCGCCATGAAGACTGTGCCAATGCCAGCCTGGCCAACCTCACATGTGACCAGCTTGCTGACCGTCGATCGCCTGTCATCGAGTTCTGGGAGTGAGTCGGGTGCCTCTGGGCCAAGCCCGTCCTATCTCATCCCTTGGGCTCTCTATATGTGGCCAAGCCCTGGGGCACATGGCCAGGGATGCAAAACAACCACTCTTGGAGTGCCTAGGCCAGTCCTGGAGCTTATAGACATTGCTCTTACAGCAACATGTCATTTGTCATTGCCCTACCATGTTGACCTGGTTAAGGAGCTAAGACTGCATATTTGCAGGTTGGGATGAGGATGATCTGGGGTAGTCCTACAGATCAATCAGGGCTGTGGTGAGGGAGGACCCATCAACTCCAAAGCAAATCCCAGTCACTGTGCCCTCTGCTGGCATGACCCTCAGGTGCCCTCCTTTCTTTTCTACCCTAGGAACAAAGTCTTGAGGCTCTCTGCGGGGCTGGAGGTGCCAGGGGCCCTCAACTGGGAGGTGACCCTGTGCCTGCTAGCCTGCTGGGTGCTGGTCTACTTCTGTGTGTGGAAAGGGGTCAAGTCAACAGGAAAGGTATAGTTGGAGGCAGGCAGGGTGGGGGCAGCATTGCCTGGGAGGGACACAAATACAACAGGAGGTGACTAGACTGAGGCTCAAGCCTACAGAGTAGACAGGTCTTTATTGTCACCCTGTTGATGGGCATTATTTCTTGTAGCCTTCAGACCTGAGGGTGAAAGGTCCAGGCCATACCTACCCTTCCCCATGTCCACCATTCCATCTCAACCCTTTCTCTTTCCTTCCTTTCCTTCTGCCTCTCTCTGTTTCTCCCTACTTATCTCTAGATGCCTAATCTTTGGGGCTCTCCTCACCTCTATGATCCTCAGGCCCCCCAGGAAGACTTCATATATCCCTCCTTCAGAGGTTCCCTTTCAGGTTACAGATACAGATGAACCAACATATTAAAACTGCTAAGCCATGGAACATGGTCAGGTGCCTAGAGGCCCAAATTGCAAACATTCATTCACAACAGGGTCTTCAACAGCTGTCTTCCTCCTTCCCTCTCCCTCCTTCCTTCTCTCTATCATCACCAATAACACTGAGCTATAAAACCAACCCTGTCCTCTTGCCCAGCTAGAATCCCTAGCTGCCATGGACCCCATCGCCCTATCAAGGATGCCCTGGAGTTTGGGACCACAGGGCTCTGAGGAATATGTACTTATTACAATCCCATGTAACATTGCCACAGATTCTCCTTGCCCTTACTCCCCAAACCTTTCTGTCCTCATAGGCATGTCCCTACATGGACATACTGAGAAGCTGCCCGTCAGGAGAGTTCACATTTTCTCACTCCCCATAGACTGATTTTCCTCTTTATACATTAGATGTGCCTAGGGACCCTCACCTTGGAATGCCATGGTCCTGTCTCTCCCCTCCTACAGCTGACTAGTGCCTGCTATGAGGCTGCCTGGGCTCCGGCCTGGCCCCTGGCTTCCCTGGGGATGTTTGGTCATTTAGGAATAGAATGCTACTGGCTTTCCTCACCCAAATTCTGAGAATGACTGCAGTTTGGGGAGACTGTGGCCTATGTGGTCAGCTCACAGTAGCCACCAAGAAGGAGGCCTCTTAAGGGGAGCAGGGGTTCAGAACCTCTCTGAGCACCCTGGCCCCCTAGATCGTGTACTTCACTGCTACATTCCCCTACGTGGTCCTTGTCGTGCTGCTCGTGCGAGGGGTGCTGCTGCCTGGAGCCCTGGATGGCATCGTCTACTATCTCAAACCTGACTGGTCGAAGCTGGGGTCCCCTCAGGTGAGGAAAGGTGCTTTATGACGAGACTGGGGGACACAGCCTGTTGAGTAAGGTCCCTTATGACTCTGCTCTTTACCCATCCCTTCCAGGTATGGATAGATGCCGGGACCCAGATTTTCTTCTCTTACGCCATCGGCCTGGGGGCCCTCACAGCCCTAGGCAGCTACAATCGCTTCAACAACAACTGCTACAAGTAGGCACCCGCCTCTGCCCTGCCTGCCCTGCCTTGCCCTGGAGCAGTGGAGCTGCCTAAACCAGAATATTCTGCCCCTCCACCCCCAGGGACGCCATCATCCTGGCACTCATCAACAGTGGGACCAGCTTCTTTGCTGGGTTTGTGGTCTTCTCCATCCTGGGCTTTATGGCCACAGAGCAGGGTGTGCACATCTCCAAGGTGGCAGAATCAGGTGAGCTGCCAGACCTCAGCCCACCTCCAGACCTGCAGAACTACCCTGATGTAGGGCATGCACAAAAGCATTCTGAAACGTGACAGACGAGTTCAGCTAGCTGTTAAGATGGCTCTAAGCAGCTGAAACAAGGCTGTTCTTTGGAGCCAGAAGGGCCTCCTGCACCTACCTCTAAGGCTGCAGGGTGTGTCTTCATAGTTGTTGAGTACTGGAAATAGAAAAAGAGCTGCTCCTTCAGCCCCTGCTGTGTCACCCCACGGCAACCAGAAACTGCCATGGCTGTTTGAGCCCAGGGAGAGTAGTGTGAGTCAGGAGGTCCTGCTAATATGGGGTGAGGCTACCAAGGACCACAGCCTTCCAGACTATTGGTGTGAGGTGCCTGTAGGACCTACATGCTGAGGCACAAATAGCCCCCAAGTTTTTATTATCTGGGGGATGGGCATGACCTTGAGCATCAGGGTACTCAGGATGGTGCTGAGGGCCAGTCTCACCCTGCATCTTTGCACTCAGGGCCTGGTCTAGCCTTCATTGCCTACCCACGGGCTGTCACACTGATGCCTGTGGCCCCACTCTGGGCTGCCTTGTTCTTCTTCATGCTGCTGCTGCTCGGTCTGGACAGCCAGGTTTGCAGGAGCTCTAGGGCAAGAATGGGGTAGGGGCTGGTGGTCAGGGGGCTTGGCACATTGGGCAAAAGATGCACGGGGACATGGGAGACCTGGGCCTGAACTGCCCTGGCCACAGTTTGTAGGTGTGGAGGGCTTCATCACTGGGCTATTGGATCTCCTCCCGGCCTCCTACTACTTCCGTTTCCAAAGGGAGATCTCCGTGGCTCTCTGCTGTGTCCTTTGTTTTGTCATCGATCTCTCCATGGTGACTGATGTGAGTAGGGGCAAGGTGGGTTACTGTCAGCCAGCCTCCAGCCATGGGCCATCATCTTTCCTGACCTGGCTCTGTTCTCCAGGGCGGCATGTACGTCTTCCAGCTCTTTGACTACTACTCAGCTAGTGGCACTACCCTGCTGTGGCAAGCCTTTTGGGAGTGTGTGGTGGTGGCTTGGGTTTACGGTAGGTCAGGGTGAAGGGCTGGGCTAGAAATTTGTAGGGTGGAATGGAAGGGGATAAGTCTCCAACTCTATCCTTCCCATCCACCTCACCCTATTCTAGGAGCTGACCGCTTCATGGATGACATTGCCTGTATGATTGGGTACCGACCTTGCCCCTGGATGAAATGGTGCTGGTCCTTTTTCACCCCATTGGTCTGCATGGTAAGACTTGAGAAGCTAGGCAAGTGGGGTGGTGTAATGGGACCCCAATGACTGAAGACACGTGTCCACACAGGGCATCTTCATCTTCAATATTGTATACTACAAGCCGCTGGTCTACAACAATACTTACGTGTACCCATGGTGGGGCGAAGCCATTGGCTGGGCCTTTGCACTCTCTTCCATGCTGTGTGTGCCCCTCCACCTCCTGGGCTGTCTCCTCAGGGCAAAAGGAACCATGGCAGAGGTAAGGTCCCTACCCCACTCTTTCCTGGGAGGGGCAAACCATCATCCAGAAGCAGAGCCAGCTCAGAGTACAGAAGAAAAGCTAACCATCATGACTTCATGTGGAACCAAGGAAGCAAGGCCCACCTCTCACTTTCCACGCAAGGGCCACTTAACCCTGCTTTCCATTGTAGGGAGCATGACCTGGAAGGGTGCCCTAAGAGAAACAGACCTGCCTTGGTGGCAGGTAGCAGAAGCTAGAGAGGCAGAAGCTATTGCCATGGGATAGAGCAAGTGACTCATGGGAGGTTCAACATGCTCTCCTCTCCCACAGCGCTGGCAGCACTTGACCCAGCCTATCTGGGGCCTCCACCACTTGGAATACAGAGCTCAGGATGCAGATGTCAGGGGCCTGACCACCCTGACTCCAGTGTCTGAAAGCAGCAAGGTTGTCGTGGTGGAGAGTGTCATGTGATAGGCACCCCAGCTCACATCACCAGCTCATCCTTTGGTAGCCATAGCAGCCCCTGCTTTAGCCTCTACCCATCCCTCCAGGGGGCTTGCCTTTCCTTGACAGTTCGGGGGTCTGCCTGGGGGAGAAGGGGAGGAAGCACCATGAGTGCTAACAAAAATAACTTTCTCCATTTTTAATAAAACACCAAAAATATCACAACCCACCAAAAATAGATGCCTCTCCTCCCCAGCCCCCAGCCACGCTGGTACTTGCGTTGCTTCCAGGTCCCACCTCCTGTCCTTCCTCTCAGTTCCCAGGACCCACCTCCTAGCCCTGCCAGCCCCACCTGCCTGCCTCCTAAGCTCTGCTCTGTAGCACACCTTCGCCCTGCAAACAACAGTGGCAGCTTGGGGAACAGGAGAGGAGGGAAAGAATGAGGTGGGACAGGAGGGTAGGCAAGAGAGGGACAGTGGAAACAAGGCAAATGTTTCAGCTGGATTAGACCCCTCTTCCCTCCCCTATTCTAGAAGCTAGAGAGCCAGTCAGCAATGGAACCTTGTGTTCTTGCGCCAGTTGCCACCAATATTAACTGTATGAGCTTGGGTCTGAATGCGTGTGTGTGTATCTGTGTGCACGCATGTGCGTGTATAGAAGATGTGTAGATCTCTTATCTCTTAGTGGAGGTGAATACCAGAAGTTAAACAGCCTCTGGGCAAAAGGAGGCTTGTATTTTGCACATTTTATAAGAAAAAAAAACTGAGAGTGAGACTTCTGCTTGTATATTTCTAAAAAGCCCCAACCATCCCCACCTTACCACTCCTCTCCTTCACATCCCCACCTTTCTTCTCTGACTCTAGCCAAGGAGTGTGAATTTATACTTAATTTTCATAGGCAAAACAAGCTTCAGGCTGTTGACTATGTGAGTCTGTTGTATGGATGTTTTGTATGGTCTCCAGCCTGAGACTGGAGTGGGTAAGTGGGGGCCTCAAGGGCATCCCCACACTATCCTTTGCCCCCAAGTCTGTGGGGTAAAAGGCTGCAGCATTGTCCCAGGGATCTGGGCCTGCTCACCTGGCATGCTCAGGCTTGCCCACACCCTGTTCCTGGGCTGGGTATGATTGCAGGGATCACCCATGGACACAGCCCAGGGAAGGGATCCTGGGCACAGCTCCCACCTCTGAGCTAAAGGCTGATGTACTTTTGACATCTCAAGTCTTCCGTAGCAGCTTAAACTCACATCTGTGTCCCATCAAGCCTGAAATAGCCAAGCAGCCCCTAGAAAGGCTTCCTTCATACAGGGCTAGACTAAGCCAGGGAGGTGGGGCTGGGTAAGAGTGCAGGCCTTTGGGGACATTCTTACTGTGCTAAAAAAGCCACTGCAAACATAGCAATAAAAAACACTTCATTTTCCAAAACTGGCTCCTGCCTCTGCTTCTCTGGAAGATGGATAAGGTGGGGAGACAGGTGTGGAGACCTTCCTCCAGCTCCAACTCGACATTAGGTTAAGGCCCATTCTGAGGGACTCTACACCTAGCACCATGCCAGAAACTGGAAAAAGAGGGGGGAAGAAATGCAGGCATTTCTTCTTCAGTCCCCTCGAGCGAAGAGCATGGGATGACATAAGTTCAATAGGAACAAATACATCAAAGAAAGGCTGCAGCCATGAGTCGCTCTAAGGATCTCACTGAACCAGGCATGATAGCTTGTGGCTGTAAGCTCTGCACTTAAGATACTGACGCAGGTAAACAGAAGTGTGCTCCTGAGCAAGTAGCTTTCCAAGATCGAAAAGTAAAGGGTACACTGGGAGCACAGTAGGATGTAAGTTTGGGCAGTGATCCACAGACTAGAGACCAGCATCTGGACCTGGTTTATGGCACTTAAGTGTGTGTGTGGTGGGGGGTTTTCTTTGGATTGGGATCTACTTTGCTGGCAGGGCCAGAAGGGGCTGTAGATGATTACATGATGCAGGATTGAGGAGTCAAGACAAACAACCAGAGATTTGGCTTGAGACACAGGATGAATAGTGCTGCCAGGTCCTGTGATGACAATTGGGAGTTGTTGGCTTTGGACATGTCGTCCAAGTGGAGATCTCTGGTTGGCAAATGGACACAGGAGTTTGCAGTTCTAGAAAATCTGGCCTGGAGCTAAAACTTCTGAAGTTCTCATCACATACAGAAAAGTCCTGCATTTGGACGGGCTCGGGGCAGAGCATAAGTGGGTACAAAGGGAGACTCGGCAAAGTGCACTATCCTGGGCCCTAGCTGGCCAACAAGGATTAAGATGGTGCTATAGTTCACTGTGTAGCAAAGAGATCATGCAAAAACCTCATTAAAAATTGCAACTAAAGAAGTCAGCTGGGCCAGGTAGCAAACCTGTCAAATCAGCTACTCAGGAGGCTAAAGCAGGAAGACCAAAAGTTTAAGGTTGCTTGTGCTGCAGAGTTCAAGGACAGTCCTAGTAGCTAAGGATATGATCAATGACAGAGAACCTCCCTAACATATATACAAGGCCCTGGTTGTCAAAGGTGTGGAGCATGGTAGGGTGGTGGTGAAGTTACCTTAGCCTGGCAATCCCAAGCTATTTGGTGAGCTAAGGCAGGGGAATCATAAATTCAGTCTATCCTGAGCTACAGGGCAAGTTTAAAGTTATCCTGGGCAACATACGGATTGTTTCAAAACATAAAGAACAGGAGATAAAGGTCAGAAGTAGAACACTTGCCTAGCATGTATAAGACCCTAGGTCTTACAATGCCCAATGGAAGAAGGGAGAGACCCAAATATACATGAATGAATTAAAGTATGGCTTGTCCATAAAATACAGTATTACTTAGCCCCCCGAAGGACATGACTGGTGAAATGAGCCACTTACAAAAGAACATTTTATTATTGTACTCACAAGGAATTCCTGTAGCAGTCAAATCCATCTCTACATATGATGAGTACCAGGGGTTGGGGTTAAGGGAACATGGTTTAATGGGGACAGCTGCAATATGGGGAGATGAGCACGTAATCGTGATGTCCAACTGCTTAATGCCATCAAACTATGCAATTGAAAATTGTGAAGATGTGTAACATGAATTCTACTTGGTCTTAATAATAAAAACATGGAGCCAGATACCAGGGTAAATACTGAAAGATCAGAGAAACAAAGGAGCAAGCCACTAGAGAGAGAGACTTCTTATCTCTGAGCCCTCAGACAGAAAGAGTGAGGTCCTGTCTCCTCCTGCTTTATATCCCTCTTTCCACCCAGCCATAATCCTGTCTCAAACCCCTAGTGGCAGGATTAAAGGCCTCCCAAGTACTGGGATCAAAGGCATGAGATCCCAAGTGCTGCAATCAAAGGTGTGCCTCTATGGTTAACCAGTGGCTCGCTCCACCTTCTGATCTTCAGGCAAGCTTTATTTGTTAGAGCACAAACAAAATATCACCACAAAGAAGTTTTATGTGTTACAATTATATGAATTTATGTTTTACCATAATATAAAAAGGTCTTGGAAGGGTGGGACGTAGTGCACAGAGGTCAGCCACAAGGAGAGCCAGCCCTAGTTCTGTTCTGTGCAAAGTTGTTGTGTTCTATGCAGAGCAGGCTATAGCCTCCCTGTCCCCTTCTTAGCACTCTTATTCAGTTTCTTTATTCCTTCACAGACCCCCTGCTCTTGCCCAGAGTGCTACTCCCAATCTCCTGCTTGCTCTCATCCCTAAGTCTCAGCCTGTTATCTTCAGCTGCAAAAGATCTTCGCAAAGTCCAGTAGACTTTCCCCCAGGCCCTCATACCACTTTCTCTCTCTCAACTAACTCCACCCATGAGGAGCTCAGAGTCTCAGGCTTTCTCCACCAGGCATCTATTGTGGATAAGAACCCTAGTGGGGGTCGTACTAAAGACCTTCCCAGCAAACTGTGACAACACCAGATACAAAAAATGGTAGCATCACAAAACGGCAACTTCACAGAGTTCACTGTGTGCTTCACTGGGTGCTACAATAGATGGGGCCTATTTACTCAGGAAATTGGCTTCTATACAAGGGTTTAGGAAACGGAGACCAAAAAGTCCAAGTAGAGTGAGAAAATAGAGTGGAGAACCATCAGACAGATTGTCCCAGGAGCTGGGCCAGAGAGGAGAGTGGTCAGGGTCGGAGTAGAAAAGCAGGAGAGGTGATCTGGACTTTAGCCTTCCAAAGCACAGACAAGCAAGCTTAGGGAAGCCCAAAGTAGTCCAGAACACTTCCTGGAAAAGCAGACTAGTTCTATGCCTTGGCATAGCAACCAGAGGGTGTTACCTCTACCCTCATGGGCACTGCCTCTAGACTGCTGGGAAAGGGGTAGACTCCTCACAGGGCAGCCATGCTTTGAGGATGGGTAAGAGTGACAGGATGCTTGAGAAGGCAGCTGCTTGGCCTAATCCCAGACAGGTCAGACAGAAGTAGGAACATAGTTATTTGTCAACCTCTAGCCAATAACATCTTCAGGAGTCACTCCAATTCCAAGAGACACTAACTAACCTGCTCCCACAATCCCTCTTCAGTCTTCACAGACAGTAGGCATAGCACACACCCTGAGCAGGAACGCTAATGGGGGGCAGGGGGTGACAAGCATCTGATCAGGAACAGGCCCTTTCTTGTGCCTAGTTGGAGGGAAGCTTAGCTGCAGGCTGATCTTGCTCTAAGGAAGTAAGCAATGAGGAGGGCATGGATCTGTCAGCAAAACAAGTCAGTGCAGAGAGGCAGGACCCCCCCATCCCATCCTGTAAGTCTTCATAGCTGGTGAGTAGTAGAGAGACACAAGCACTCTGCAGTGCCTTCTTGATTGGCTTGCAGCCCCCTCTACTGCCTTGTTCTGCCCTAGCCAGTTCTAGGTCACTGCCAAGGACAGTTTCCTCTCCCAGTCAGCATTAGTCAGAGGTCATGCTGTAAACCTTCAGGAGGGGGTTGGGCAGCGAATGACTGGCGGCGCTCTGCCACATTCTATCTGTCCCAAATGTGATGAATAGGAACCCAGAGAAAGTACCAGGAAGTCCTGCTGGTTTACCTGGCTTCCCAGACAGTTACCTACTCCCAGGGAGGCTGACAAAACAGACACTCCCTAAGAGCCATAAAGTGGAGTTGTCCTGGTTGAAGCGGAACGAGAGGGGCGAAGAGCAGGGGCAAAGAAAACAGGAGTTTTGAGGGCAAGCGTGAGCCTGCTCTTCAGGGGCTAAGAACAAGTCCAAAGAAAGGAAGAATGCCACACTGAACCTGTGCCACCTTCTGGACACTCTTCAGCTTTGAGAGGGCAGAAGCAGAACCATCCCCAAAACCTCAGACACAAACAACTTGGAACCTAACATTTATTGTCCTCAGGATAAAACAGTTGACCTGCCTCACAACCTCCTTAAGGACATACAGCAAAATAAATGGGGCTCAACTGCAGGCCAGGCCACAAGTGCTCTTCTACACTTCTAGGACTGGAAAGTGCCCTGGCCAGGCAGGACCATGGCAAAATTACTCCAAATGAGCAACAATCAGGTCCCTTTTGGTTTGATGGCAGGTATGTGTAAGGGGGTCAAACTAATGATCTGTAAGCTGTGGAAGAAAACTGGCGAAGTAGAAGGGGATAAGCCCAAGTACCAGAGGGAGAGGGTGAGCTCTCAGTAAACAGTGAGCATGGATCAAGAGGAAGCCAGTTGCAGGGAGGGGGAGAAACAAGCCTTTACTCCTCCTTCTTGTCCGAGGGACCACGTACTGAGGCCTAGAAAAGGAAAGAAACCCCAAAGAAGTAAGTTAGCAGAGCCTACCCCCAAGCCCTTGGGCCTTTAGTATTATGCCCCCAAACACTTGGTTCTTCTCTCCTGTTAATAACAAGTACCCAGGCAAACAAGGTACCCTACCCTCAACAGTACCCAAAAGCTTGCCAGCGTGAGTGTATCAGCCCATCCATCCACTAGGGAAGACCCTGTACCTACTGCCAGGAGAGGATTGGCAGGACCTGAGTGAACTGCGCCCCATCAGGTGCAGTGGCAGCTGGAAGTGATAACTGCAGCTCTCTTTCACTACAATGAGCAGAACCAAGACCTCTAGAGCACACAGCAGACTGCTAGCCTTTAAGTTCCACTTTAGGGCCTTTCCACCATTGTGTGCTATGCACTGGTGTTCTTAAAACCCAAATCCTTAGGGGTCAGGAGATAGTATCTGCCATAAAAGCGTCGAGGACCTAGGTTCAACCCCCAGAACACATAAAAGGATAGGTAAAGTAGAGCACACTTATCCCAGGGTTGGGAGACATATGAGGCAGATCTCTATAGCTAGTCAGCTTAGTTTCCTTCATAAATTCTAGACCAATAAGAGATCCTGTCTCATAAAAATAAATTGGATAGCTCTTGAAGAGTGATACCAAGGTTATCCTCTGGTGTCCATAGTCATGTGTGGACATGTGCACTGACACATAGACCCCAACCCCCAAGTCCTTTCCAGATAGCCTGGTATATTCTGAGGGCACAGGGACTTCCTGTGGGGCTGGGCTCTCCCTCTAACTCACTACCTAAGGCAAACCAAACAAATCTAGGAATATCTATTTGTCTCCTTCCACTCATCTTCCTGACCACCTAAGCTTCCAACTATACCTGGAGTTGTGAGGCTAGCCTAAAAAGTCAGATCAACAACCAGCACCTACCAGGTGAGGCACCCTTTGAAGCTTTCTCCTCTCTTGCCAAACACTACTCCTCCTGCATCCCACAGGAGAGGTAGCTAGAATAAGATCCCTACTTATTGAAGGGTTTTGTTTTTTGAGGCAGGGTCTCAGTATCTAGTCTAGGCTGACCTAGAATTTTCTCAATTCTCCAGCCTCAGCTTCCTAAAGCACTGGCATTTCAGGTGTGGCCACCACACCCAGCTTTCCCAAGCATGTTCCTGATAAAACCCCTACCATAGCTGGTAATAGCCTAGAATGATAAGTACCCCCTCTTTAAGGGCTTGGCCCTGGATTTAAGGTAGTAAGGGCTCAAAGCAGAGAGAGCCAACCTATTGATATGAGCTGCCCTTAGCAGTTTCCAACCCAGCATCTAGTACCATGCCATACCTCCTGCATGAAGGGTTGTAGCAACTGAGTCTGCCCACACTTAGCAACAAAAGAGGCAGCAAGGGAGGGCAGCAGAGCAACACCAGTAAAACACCTAGACCTAAATGCAAGGCCTATAGAAGAAGCAGCAGGCTCCCCAGCACCCCTAGGAACTGTGCTGCAGGACCCTGGCCCGAACTCTAACCTGCACCTACAGACACTGACCTGCAGCTTGGCGTGCTCTTCCAGCAGACGGTCGTACTCCTTGGTAAGGCCCTCAGACTGCTTCTGCATGGCCAGAGCCTCGTTTTCAGCTTTCTCTAGCTCTGGCAATACAAATGAATACAGGAAGAAATTAAAAGACTGGGATTATGTAAGAAAAAACACCTACGTACGAATAACATGGAAAATTGTTCTGAATCTGTCTCAAAAGAGGTTGTACAGACAGTTTCCAGTGTTTGTCAATGTCTGTGCCTTTATATCTCTTCCACTAGAGAGGTGAAAGGAAGGGAAGACCCAACAGGTACACAGAACAAAAAGTCAGAGCACCGCCCCTATGAGTCCCTTCAATGGAAGGATGTTAATGGTTCTCAGGAGGGGTGACCTTTTGAATGGCCAACAGTGAGAAGCCATGAGCAAAATCCCAGCATTAAGTGACAGTGATACCTTACAGAGTATCAATGGCCAATGCCTACAGTGTTGAATGAGTCTGGACTTAATGCAGGAGAAGGAAAAGAGAAGGGAGAAAGGGAGGATAGACCACACAAATTCTTCCTGACACTCCTTTTGTTCTCAGCTCCCAAGCATCCTGGGGCTCCCCCCCACCTGCCTGTCTTGAAAAGAAACCCCTAGTAGGCACTACTAAAGCATGCACAGCAGCTGCTAGGGCTTCTCCAAAGCCCTAAACCACTAAAATGTTCTAGCCGTGAACTCGCTCAGTCACATTCGGGTGTCAAGGTGCAGAATGCTGTTTGTTTCCACCCAACTCTAAAGTTTGCACATGAAGTGTACTATTAATACTTGATACAAGGGGCAGCAGTGTGCAGGGGGCTGTAACACGAGGGCAATCTCACTTTTCTTGCTGTTGGCCAGCTCATCCTTTAGCTTCTTCAGGTCATTCTTCAGGCTCTTGTTCTCCTCTAATTTCACCTCAGCACTCCCAACATCCAACTTGCTTCCGTCTTCAGCAGCTCCCTAGGGAAAGTGAAGGTGAAGCATCTCCAGACCAGTGCACTCCTTTGAACTGTAATTCCGCAAGCTACCTCCAGCAATTACTTGCACTTTTGGAAATGTCAAGACAGAACCGACCACTATAAGCTCCCAGGCACGGACCAGGCTATGGCTAGCTGCTGAGGAAAGGAGAATAGCCAGCAGGGGTACCTGCTTCAAGCTCACAGGCCACACACTCTGCCTACCCTGGCCCCTAGACCTACCTTCCCACCAGTAAAGCTCAATGGCTCTGTGCAGTTTACTCATCTAACCAGAGACTCAACTTGCTGTCACCTGGAACTCTCGGCCCAGATAACCTAACTACTCTTATTACTTCTCTTCCTGGCTCTTGCAGCTGACTGCAGCAAACGACCCCAAAATTTGTTCCTATCCACCCCACCAATCTCCAAACCATCACTCTCCTCCCTAGCTTAACACGTCACCTCCTCTGACAGGCTAACAAACTGGTCTCTACTTCTTCCCTAGTACCAACATGAGCCCCATGTTGCTGGAACTGTTGCATTGACAGCTAACTTCTGAAGAATAAGAGGCTGAGAAGTCCCTGCTCACAGAAGATCTATTCTCAGAGAAAAGTGCAACTGGCACCAGCATATGGACACAATAGTAGTGACACCCTCTTCCTCTACTGTGCCTCTACCAGCTAACAGAAGGGACCAGACTCACCCCAGATTCTCTCAACAGGCACACCCTCCCCACTAAAAACTTCCTTTATCAGGCAACAGCACTCTCACATAGGTCCCAGCCTAATAGTGGCCACTGTGGGCCCTTAGAAATGTGGCTGTAGAAGGCAGACTTAACTCACCTTCTTTAGCTGGTCATTCTCCTCCATGTATTTCTTGGCCGCCTCACTGGCACTTTCTGCTTGCTTTTTAAAGGCTTCATTGGAGGCCAGCAGTGTGGCCTGCTGGGAGATGAGAGTTACCAGGCGTCTAAGTAAGCTGCAATTGTTTACAAAAAGAGGGAGAAGTAAGAAGCACGAGAGCAAAGGGCCTGGCAGGAACTCTTCTTGGCTGCTACCTGTTCAGGCTGCCTCCAGCCTGGACCTGGCAACACAAAGTGGGGCCCAGGAATTGTCCTCTGCCACCTCCCCCAAACAGCTACACTGGACTCTTGAGAAGTATCTCAGGGAGGGGTTGGAAACAGAAGCACACCCAGGCATGGCCTAGCTATACAGAAAAAGATCTTAAACCACCAGAACTTTCAGGTAAGGGCCTAGATGTGCTAGACAAGCCTCAGCACTGTTTGCCTCACTGCGAGGTCAGGCTTGTTCCCTAAGAGAACAATGTCAGAAAAACAAATTTGGGCATTTCCAACATGCCAAGTGAATACCTCATATGAGGTAGTTACTTTTGCTACCCTCATTTGACAGAAAACCGAGGTTCAGCAGAATAAAGCAATATATCTAAGATAAAGAGCCAGAAATTCATATAACTATAATTCCAATTCCCATCTACCTGCATTGAGAAACATTCTCTCTCAGCTTCCAAGTCCCAACATGAGTAGAAAAAAACTCTTCTCCAAATCCCCTTCCCAAACACATCTTACAACCAGCTGCCATAGTGTATCTACTATATAATAGCATTCAAACTGAGGTTGTCTTTCGCTACTGGGAACAGAGAAAGACCAACCAGGACACAGGTGTCTATTGCCTGTCTCGAGCATTCTGGAAAGGTAAACAGATAGCAAGTGGGGATAAGCACTGGCCCCTGAACACTAAGACTAGATAGAGGACAGAAGGACTTGCTACAGTCTTGAGAAAGACACTGCTCAGGCAGCCAAGAAAGGAGAGTACTTTCCCACATATCTCGGAAAGTCTAGCCACAGCACTTGGAGTCAGGCAAAGTGCATGCAGAGGCTTGGGGAAAAAGGAAAAAAAACATGCCTGATGCCTGTTCCAGGGCACTTCAACAAAAGTGCTTGCTCAGAGGAGCAGCAGCAGCCTTGGTAGCCTATTCCAGGGCTGGCCTCTCTGGTCCATGATGCATTGGCGCTCCGTCATTCCACCTAGAGCCTGGGCAGGCAAGGGAATCAGAAGCACAGAGCTCTATTCTCACCCTCTTGCAGGGCTCTAGAAGAACCCTTTTTGGGAATGCACATGTGGAATAGAGGGGTTTTGTAGGTCTTGCTTTGGGGAGACACTCCCAGGGGTCTCTGGTGGCACAGTGAGAACCAGGCTGTTGATTCCTGGCAGGAGAGGAGAGTTTCCAGTGACATGTGCTCTCTAAAATTAGCGGTCCAGACCTCGTGGCCTAGAGCTCAGGTTTCCCTGCCTCAGCCTCGAGCTGCCCACCAGCCTGCCCCCCACTGGGCTGAAGCCCTGGAAGTAGAAGTTACCAAGCACTCCAACAGCCAGCAAGAAATCATGGGCCTGACTTACAGTGGTCAGAAGTCACAGAGAAGCCAGAAAGAAAAGCAACTCCCAACACAGAAGCTTCCAGGTTCCCAAACAGATCTCTAAAAGTTTAAGAAGACCCACTCCGTATCTAGAAATGGCTGGGGGGGAGGGACACCAATGTGTGCCACCTAATGGTAAAGATGGGGTCCATGGACACTTTTGGGTCCTAGCAAAGATAAGTGAGTAAAACCAAGGGTTTCCACTCCTACCTGGACAGGCAAATGGCTGCTAGACAGTGTCCACAGCTGTCACCCCAGTGGTAGATGACACAACCAGAAAGGCAGTACTATCAGGAATGACAATCACAATGCAAAGCTATCTTCTGTGCTACCCAAGGCTTTCCTCAGATATTGCAAACCAGGGTTTCCTAGATAGTTCAGGATACCCACACAAGATATACCAGATATACCAAGATACCCAGGCATAAGATCTTGGACAGTGTCTGCTCACAATTCTGGCCTTTGGTTTCCGGCCATTAAGAAGACAACCACAATGCCAATGAAGTCCTGATTTTCCTTCCTCTGGCCAACTGTCATGGACATTTCCCACCTCCCTTCCAGAACACCCTAGTTGGCACCCCCAACATACACAGTGCAGTTTTTTCATACCACCTGTGTTGGAGCTATGCCCTAATCCATCCAAGGCTGATTGTGGGTCATTTTCCCTTGTATGTTGCATCTCATGCCCTTTCCTACAATTTCTCCTCATCAACTTTCTTGTTTCCAGTTACATCCATCTTCTCTCCTTCCCACTTATCCCCTGCATCCTTAAACCACTCTTGAGTTTTCAGAGGATATGCACTCTGTAACATATGCTGCTACTAACAGGTCACTTTTAACATGTCTGCCATGTAGTACTCTGTTCCTCAAGTGTCTACTCTGTACTCTAGATTTTCTTCCAGCTAACTTTATCCCCTAAAGTGTTTATCTGCTACCAGACTCACAATTAAACTACCTACTAAACATCAGCTTCTGATGTTATCACAAACACTCCAAACACAGTCTGCCAAGTCTTCCCTTACTCCATCAGAGGGCGCTACCAAGTGTGTTCCTGCTGTACTTCCAAGCATGTAAGCTGTCTTGGACTCTGTCCTCCTTGTTTCTGACCTCAAGTCACTATTCAGCACTTTCCGTATCTACTCTAGAGAGAATACCCTCTAGTCATCCCACTGCCAGTGCCTGGTGCCTCCTCCCTACCGGCATCTGTACAGAATTCCCATCCACCCCAGAGCTGACAAATTTGACTGGTTTCTCCTCTGCTTGACCCACTGTTTGGAAGTAATGCCAAGCCATTACCAGCCCTGAAACATGCCTAGTTCTACACATCAACCACCATATCCTTTCTTAGCCAGTTCAACTATACCACCTCCCTTAGGAAACTCTTTCTTATGCAGAGGTACCCTCTGATGCTCCCACAGCAGCCCCCAGTACACCCCAGGATCTTGTATCCACTTTCTCAGGATATTCAGTTATTGGATTGCCCTATCACACTACAAACACCTTTAGGCTGGCCCTATAGCAGCCATCTCTGCTCTCCCAGACCAGGTACAATGAAAAGAAACTTTCCAGGTGACCTAATTTCACTCCTGGGACAGGGGAAGGGCCATGTTTGAGGCTGCTTGTCAGGTCCAAGCCTGCCCTTTTTTTCTTGCAAAACCCATGTCTACCTGGCAGCCTGGCACTGGGGGAGGGGGAGGACAAGCTGATATAGCACTTACCACACTACCTAACAAAAGAGAAGATAAAACAAGCAGCAGAAGGTGCTGGCTCACTCTTTCAGTGAGCAAGTGGGCTTATAGCTGAAGTGGAAGCTGAGACGCTACATGGAAAACTCAATTCACCACCTCAAGCTGGGCCAGAGACCCAAACTCTGCCTTCCACCCCAAACCTTAGGGCCCCAGCAAGACAGATTAGGCCCTTTCCAGCATTTGCCAGGCTCGGAGTGAGCTTTGTGGAATATTTTACTGCTCTTTCTCACAAGCTACGCATCCAGATCCCACTTGCTAGTCACCTCTCGGGCACTGTCTCCATCCAGGCCCCTAGAACCGAGTGTGGTATATGGTGAACAAGGACAAGCTTGAGAATTGCCATACTCTGATCCTAAAACACATCAGCCTGCAGAAATCAGAAATGACTACTTCATGGCCTCTACTCCTGCTCTGTTTTATCTTCTGAACACTGTTACTCACATTAAGTGTTCGTAACTACTCACTTTTTAAAAAAAACACAGGTGAGGTGGTGGCACACACCTTTAATCCCAGCACTTGGAAGGCAGAGACAGGCAGATCTCTATGAGTTCGAGGACAGCCTGGTCTACAGAGCTAGTTCCAGGACAGCCAGGACTGTTTCACAGAGAAACCCTGTCTCAAAAAACCAAACAAAAATAAAAAGCATAAGTAAAAACCAAAGAGCCAAAGAGAATTTCTGAAGGTCTAGGGTACTCATTGACAACAGCTCAGGGTTCAGATTAACTAAATCCAAGCACAGACATGAAGCCCAGAGAATAACACTTAACGGAATACAGATGTGTCCTTGGCACCCAAATACCTGAACTCAACTTGGCATTCTTGGTAAAATATTCTTGGATGCTAAGCGGGGCTACAATGCTTTCATAAAAGGCTGAGTAAACAAGAGAAGACAAGAGAAGCTGAATCTCTCTCTGGCCTCTAAAGAAACAGGCCAAATACATCAAGTAAAGAGACATGGCTCACAGGGACTTTTCACCTATCTGCCTCAGTGAGCAAACAGGAGAAAAACATGAACAGGAAATGGGAAAAGGACCAAGTCCAATTGAAAAGTCCCATGATGTGGCCCAGAAGAGCCTCAGCTGAGAAGCCGTCCCTTCAGACATAAATTGCATATCCAAGTTCTTCTACGCTTCAGCCCCATGCCAAATAGGGCCCTGGTGTCACAGTGCCACCTGCTGATTTTATGCTGTTACAGTCTAGCATATATAGTCTAGCATAGAGTCTACAATGTGGCATGGCCCCAGGATACTCTGAATATGTCTCAATTCTTGAAGAAAGGTGAGATGGCTACCCTGACAAGGAACCACAACCAGGAGATGCCAAGGCAAGACCAGGTGAAGCAAGGTAGTATCAGAGCTTCCACTGCCCAAGGCCTCTCAAGCTTAAGTACCAGCGGCCATGAAAATAAGGAAGAGATAGGGCGTCAAACCAGCCATGCTCAAAAAAAATAAAATAAAAAATTTAAAAAAAAGGGCATAACACAAGGCTCTCCAAGGAGATCCACATGGCTGAGTTATGACAGAGCGTAAAACATGACTCCTGGGATCACAGCATCAAGGATCTATGTCAAGTCTATGCCCAAGGTGTCATGTCAGAAAGATCCCTTGACCAGGGCACAACAGGAAAACTAGATAGAGCAATAATAGCAATAGAACACTTAGGAGAGGCTCCTGCCAGTGGACACAAAGGATAATGGTGACTCTGTTGTGGTAGTAGTCATAAGGGTAGAGGAAGAGAGGCTTAGAGAAGGGACCCACAGACTGTGTCATGGGTACAGTTTCAGATTTGAAGAGAAGAGTTCTGGATGCTATTACAGAAGAATGTGAAAGTTTGTTAACAATAAAGATGGTAACAATTTTAATGTTTTTCATTAAAATTGCACAAAACACATGAGAGGACAGGACAGCACACCCTCAATTCCTGGGTTCGGAGAGGGGGTTAAGGTAGTGGTTTTCAGACATAGCACATGTAACAGGAAAAAAAATCCAAGAGGTAGGAAAGAGGCTCAAGTATTATATCATCAGGTTGCAGAAGCAAGCTAACCCCCATGGTTCTAACTTTGGCCTAACAGAAACCATGCCCATCCTCCATGGGTGAATGCACCTGGCTCTCTCTCACCACTGGCACTCCATCTTCCTAGCTTCCCTGTCCTTTACAGCTCCCAAACCTCTTCCTCTTTCTGGAATACTCAGTCCTGTCTGTGCCCAGTAGCTTGCCTGCCTTGTCCTCCCAGGCATGCCCTCCCAGTGTGCTCTGCTTTTCCTATCCATGAGCTGTTCCCTCAGAAGATTCCTTATGAAGTAGTCCACAGAGTTCCTTTCCTTTTTGGAGGGGGGGGGTTGTTGCTTTTGAGACAGGGTTTCTCTGTGTTCTGAACTAGCTCTGTAGACCAGGCTGGTCTGGAACTCACAGAGATCCGCCTGCCTCTGCCTCCTGAATGCTGGGATTAAAGTAATATGGTGGTATGCTACCTCACCCAGCCAGAGCTTTCTTTCTAGCCAGTGACCAGGTCCTCACATTCAATATGCTCAGAGCAGAACATCTCAGCTGCCAGTGCCTCTCACACCACCTCCTGGTGTGGGACAATGGTCTGTATTCTGTCACTTATATTTTAAATAAACGCTGATTGGCCAGTAGCCAGGCAGGAAGTATAGGCAAGACAACCAGACAGGAAGTAGAGGCAGGTCAATGAGAACAGGAGAATTATGGGAAGAAGAAAGTCCTAGTCTACAGTCATGACCCAGCCACAGAAGAAGGAAGATGTACCAAGCCACGTGGCTAACACAGACAAGAATAATGGGCTAATATAAGTTGTAAGAGTTAATAGGAAGCCGGGCGGTGGTGGCGCACGCCTTTAATCCCAGCACTCGGGAGGCAGAGACAGGCGGATCTCTGTGAGTTTGAGACCAGCCTGGTCTACAGAGCTAGTTCCAGCATGCTCCAAAGCCACAGAGAAACCCTGTCTCGAAAAACCAAAAAAAAAAAAAAAAGAGTTAATAGGAAATCTGAGCTACTAGGCCATTCAGTTTGTAACTAATGTAGACCTCTGTGTGATTTCTTTGGGAATTAACGATTGCGGGAACTGGGCAGGACAGAAACCCCGACAACAACCTCCCTCCTGACTCCTATTACAGCCTTAGTTCAGTCACCTGCATTTCTCGTGATGATTTTTCACTCCTAGATTCTCCTGCTTTCCTCCAACCCATATACTCTTACAAAAAAATCTTTAAATTTATGAATCTGCATAGTACTACTTAAATAACTGTCCACCACTGAGAGATCTTGCCCTTTGTCTCTCCTGACCCATCTACCCCACTCTATCAGCCAAGGCCTGACAAGATCTTCCCGGTGAAGTAAGAACACAGAAGGCAGGTAAGCTGCTCCAATACCCCACATCCACCAGATCCTGCAAGCTACAAGCCCCACCCTACCCCCAAACATGCCTATCCTCCTACAACCTTGGTGGAAGGCTGAAACAATACAGAGAGGACCAAGAGGTGAGTGACCAGTCACCTGGCGGGACACCCCACTCTCTAGGCCCTCCATTCAGGGCAAACCCTGAGACCCTCCCCCACCTGCCTCAGCTTCTCTAGTTAGCCAGTAATAGAGTTTCCTGCAGGTAGGCTGCCCCAATACCCGCCCCCATCCACTGGACCCCATAAGCTACTAGCCTCATCCCAACCCCAAACTCGCCTATCTTCCTGCAACCTCAGTGGAAGTCTGAAACACAGCCTGCTACTACACAGAGAGGACCAAGAAGTGAATGACCAGCCACCCAACGAGACACCCTACCCTCTAGGCCCTCCATAATGGAGCAAAACTCAGGCTCCTCCTCCACCTATCTAGGCTTCTATAGCCGGACGGAAAGTGAGTCTCCTGCAGGTAGACTGCTCCAACACCCTATCCCATACATCAGACCCTGAAAGCTACAAGTCCCACTCGGCCCCCAAACCCTCCAACCTCCACTCCCGCAACCTCAGAGAAATGCTGAAACACAAGCAGCAACTACACAGAGAGAACCAAGAGAGGCACACTAAAGCACAAACTGTGAGTGCACAGAGTAGACCAAGAAGAGAGCAAATGAGAAGAGAAGACCAAGAAAGCAGGCTAAGAGAGACCTCAGTGGCTCCCTGAGACAGACAGTGAGAGTACAGAGCAAACCAAGAACAGTTCCCAAAGACAAAAACAGCCACTGCAAGGATTGGACCAAGACGCAAAGACACTGCTGGCACCAATTGAAGGAAGAGATGGGTAGGCGCCAATGGAAGAATTCCTCCAACAACCTAAAAAGCAACGTGGTAACACCAGAACCCAGTGGTCATACAACAGGAAGACTTGATCATCCTAACCCAGAAGAAGCAGAAGAAAACAATTTTAAACTTAACTTTAAGAAGATGGAGACCTTTAAAGAGGAAATGAAAAACTCCCTTAAAGAAATGGAGGAAAAGACAAAAAAATGGAAGAAATTAATAAATGCCTCAAAGAACCCCCCCCAAAAAAAGAAAAAACAATCAAACAGGTGAAGCAAACAGTTCAAGACATGAAGACTGAAACAGAGGCAATGAAGAAAACACAAACTGGGGGACTTCTGGATATGGAAAATCTGAGTAAACAAACAAGAACTACAGAGGCAAGTATAACCAACAGAATACGAGAGATGAAGACAGAAATCTCCGGTGTTGAAGATACTATAGAGGAAATCGATTCATTGGTCAAATGAACATTAAATCGAACAAATTCTTAACACAAAACATCCAGGAAATCTGGGACACCATGAAAAGACCAAACCTAAGAATAATAGGAATAGAAGGAGAAGAACTCCAGCTCAAAGGCCCAGAAAATATATTCAACAAAATCTCAGAAGAAAACTTTCCCAACCTAAAGAAGGATATCCCTATGAAGCTACAAGAAGCTTGCAGAACACCAAACAGACTGGATCAAAAAAAAAAAAAAAGTCCCCTCGCCATATAATAATCAGAACACAAAACATACAGAATAAAGAAAGAATATTAACAGCTGCAAAGGAAAAAGGTCAAGTAACATATAAGGGTAAACCTATCAGAATTACACCTGACTTCTCTATGGAAACCATGAAAACCAGAACTCCTGGAAAGATGTGCTGCAGACACTGAGACCACGGATGCAAGCCCAGACTACTATACCCAGCAAAGCTTTCAAACAGCATCAATGGAGAAAACAATATTCCGTGACAAAACCAGATTTAAGGAATACCTATCCATAGATTCAGGCCTACAGAAAGTACTAGAAGGAAAACCCCAACACAAGGAAGTTAACTGCACCCACAAAAACACAGGCAACAAATAACCTCCCACCACCGAAACCCAAAGAAGGGAAACACAAACACCACCACCGAAAAATAACAGTAATTAACAACCACTGGTCATTAATATCTCTTAATATTAATGGACTCAATTCACCTATAAAAAACACAGGCTAAAAGAAAGGATATGAAAACAGGATCCAGCCTTCTGCTGTATAAAAGTGACACACCTCAACATTGTGTCAGAGTAAAAGGTTGGGGAAAGGTTTTCCAATCAAATGGACCTAAGAAACAAACAGGTGTAGCTATCCTAATACCTAACACAATAGACTTCAAACTAAAATCAATCAGAAGAGATGGAGAAGGACACTTGATACTCATCACAGGAAAAATCCATCAAGATGAGGTCTCAGTCCTTAACATCTATGCCCCAAATACAAGAGCACTCACATATGTAAAAGAAACAATACTAAAGCTTAAATCGCATATCAAACCCCACACACTAATAGTGGGAGACTTCAACACTCCACTCTCCCCAATGGACAGGTCAACCAGACAGAAACTTAACAGAGAAATAAGAGAACTAACAGATGTAATGAATCAAATGGATTTAACAGACATCTATCTATAGAAGATTCCACCCAAACACAAAACAATATACCTTCTTCTCTGCTCCTCATGGAACCTTCTCTAAAATTCACCACATACTCGGTAACAAAGCAAACCTCAACAGATACAAAAAACAAAATTGGTGTAACCCCCTGTATCTTATTGGATCATCATGATTTAAAGTTAGAATTCAACAACAATGCTACTCTCAGAAAGCCTACAAACACATGGAAATTGAACAGTGCTCAACTGAATCACCAAAGGGTCAAGGAAGAAATAAAGAAATTAAAGACTTTCTAGAATTCAACAAAAATGGAGGCACAAGTGCTAAGAGGAAAGTTCATAGCACTAAGTGCCCACATAAAGAATACGGAGAAAGCTCACATTAGTGACTTAACAGCACATCTGAAAGCTCTAGAAAAAAAAGAAGCAGACTCACCCAGGAGGAGTAGAAGACAGGAAATATTCAAACTAAGGGCTGAAACCAATATAATAGAAACAAAACAATAAAACAAATCAATAAAACAAAAAAGCTGTTTTGAGAAAAAAATCAACAAGATAGACAAACCCTTATCCAAACTAATCAAAAGGCAGAGAGAGAACATCCAAATTAACAAGATCAGAAATGAAAAGGGGGACATAACAAACACTGAGGAAATTCAGAGAATCATTAAGTCTTACTACAAAAGCCTGTATGCCACAAAATTGGAAAACGTAAATGTAAAAGAAATGAATAGATTTTTCTAGATAGATACCATATACCAAAATTAAAGCAAGACCAGATGAACAATTTAAATAGACTTACAAACTACAAGGAAATAGAACCTGTCATTTAAAAAAAAAAAAAAACCTCCCAACCAAAAAAGCCCAGGGACTAATAGTTTTAGTACAGAATTCTACCAGAACTTCCAAGAAGAGCTAATACCTATACCCCTCAAAGTGTTCCACATAATAGAAACAGAAGAGTCATTGCCAAACTCTTTTTATGAAGCTACAGTTACCCTGATACCAAAACTACACAAAGACTCAACCAAGAAAGAGAATTACAGACCAATCTCATTCATGAACATCGATGAAAAAATTCTCAATAAAATACTGGCAAACTGAATCCAAGAAAACATCAAAAAATCATCCACCATGATCAAGTCAGCTTCATCCCAGATGATGCAGGGATGGTTCAACATATGAAAATCTGTCAACGTAATCTACCATATAAACAAATTGAAAAATAAAAACCACATGATCATCTCATTAGATGCTGAAAAAGCATTTGACAAAATCCAACACCCCTTCATGATAAAGGTCTTGGAGAGATTAGAGATACAAGGAACATATCTAAACATAATAAAAGCAATATACAGCAAGCTAACAGGCAACATCAAATTAAATGGAGAAAAACTCAAAATGATTCCACTAAAATCAGGAACAAGACAAGGCTGTCCACTCTCTCCATATCTAGTCAACATAGTTCTTGAAGTTTTAGCTATGGCAATAAGACAACAAAAGGAGATCAAGGGGATTCAAATTGGAAAGGAAGAAGTCAAACTTTCGTTATATGCAGATGATATGATAGTATACACAAGGTACCCCAAAAACTCTACCAGGGAACTCCTACAGCTGATAAATACCTTCAGTGATGTGACAGGATACAACTAGAAACTAGAACTAGAAAACACTATCTTGAGTGAGGTAACCCAGACCCAAAAAGATGAATATGGTATGTACTCACTCATAAGTGGATACTAACTATAAACAAAGGATATTGAGCCTCATGATTCTAGAGAAGCTAAGTAACAAGATGAATCCTAAGAAAAAACATATATAGATCCACCTGGAAAGTTGAAATAGACAAGATCGCCTGACAAAACTGGGAGCATGGGAGGTGGGGGGAGAAGGGAGGGTGGGAGGAGAAGAGGAAGGGAAAAGGGGAGGGGGGAGAACTTGAGGGAATGGGATAGTTGAGATGGGGGAAGGACAGAGATGAGAGCAAGGAAAGAGATATAGTGATTGAGGGAGCCATTATGGGGCTAGCAAGACACATGGCTCTAGAGAAATTCCCAGGAATCCACAAGGATGACCCCCAGCTAAGACTCTAAGCAATGGAGGAGAAGGTGCTCAAACTGGCCTTGCCCTGTAGTCAGACTGATGAATATCTTAAATGTCACTATAAAACCTTCACCCAGCAACTGATGGAAGTGGAGACAGAGACCCGCATCAGAGCACTGGGCTGAGCTACCAAAGTCCAGTTGAAGAGTGGGAGGAATGAGAATATGAGCAAAGGGGTCAAGACCATGATGGGTTCACCCACTGAAACAGTTCATCTGAGCTAATGGGAGTTCACCAGTCAGACAGGGAAGGAACAAGCGGAGGTTCAAACTCGTCCCTCTGAATGTGGTTCACAGTTGCATGACTGGGGCAGACTGAGGGGCCACTGGTAGTGGCACCAGCATTTATCCCTACTGCATGTACTGGTTTTTTGAGAACCCATCCTCTTTGGATGGATACCTTGTTCAGCCTAGGTATAGTAGGGAGGGCCTTGGACCTTCCCCAAAGCAATGTGCCTTACCTCTCTTTGGAGTGAATGGGGGGGAATGTGGGAGGGGGGGTAAGTGGAGGGAATGGGAGGAGTGGAAGAAGTGGGAACTTGGATTGGTATATATGATGAAAAAGTTTTTCTTTTAAAAAAAATTAAAATTAAATTAAATAAAAAGAACACAGAAGGCAAAGAGAGAGCAGGGACAACACGGACATCCCAAAAAGGACCAGGAAACTCAAACAAGGTCAGATTAGCTAAAGCATAGAAAAATGACAATGAAGAAACATTTTCCACTGATTAATACTAAAAAATATATAGATATAGGGCCAAAAGCTTTGTGTCCACCAGTTAGAAATTGTTAGATACACAATGCTGGAGACAGATAAGCTGTCTTGGGAAAGCATTCACAATAAACTAGCTTAAAAATTCAAGTTAGGCCAGGCGGTGGTGGCGCACGCCTTTAATCCCAGCACTCAGGAGGCAGAGGCAGGCGGATCTCTGTGAGTTCAGGCCAGCCTGGTCTACAAGAGCTAGGTCCAGGACAGGCTCCAAAGACACAGAGAAACCCTGTCTCGAAAAACCAAAAATAAAAAAAAAATTCAAGTTAGCAGCCAGCACTTCGGAAACAGAGGCAGTTGGATATCTGTGATTACGCGGCCAGTTTCATCTACAGAGTGATTTCCAGGACAGCTAGAGCTATACAGAGAAACCCTGTCTTGAAAATCCTGGAAAAAAAAAAGGTTTAAGAACATTTTTTTTTTTGTGGTTTTGCTCATGAAACTGAAATCTCGTGCAGAACAGGTAATCCTGTTCTGCCCTCTGCCCCTGAGAAATAACTATTAATATGAAGGGAAAATGTTGTAGAAGTATACAGTTCCTGAAATGGAGAGGTAGGAATGTGTACTGCACTGGAGGGGTAACTATAGAGCTCTGGCTGACACTGAACATTTCCCTACCTTTGCCACCCCTGTGCTGGGATTATAGGAATGAGCAGGTAAAGCTTCATCTGTTTTTTTTTTTTTTTTTTTTTTTTTTGGTTTTTCAAGACAGGGTTTCTCTGTAGCTTTGTAGCCTATCCTGGAGCTAGCTCTTGTAGACCAGGCTGGCCTCGAACTCAGAGAGATCCACCTGCCTCTGTCTCCTGAGGGCTGGGATTAAGGCGTGCGCCACCACCGCCCAGCAATCTGTTTTTCAAAATGAGGTAGAGTCCTCAGGAGAAAAAAAAATTCCATGTTCATGGTCAAAGCATTCAAAACTTGAAATCTTAACACAGCCAGTGACAAATTCCGGGAGTCAGAGAGGCTTCTGAATTACTCTGAATGTTAACTTCTTCCTTGCAGAAATGTAAAACTTTATTATGTGCCTTTTCTTAAAATGCTTAATGATTAATAAGATTGATATTATGTACAGAAGGATCTGGAAAGGTATATGTCAAGACTGGCTATTGCTGGCATGGTGGTGCATGTTTTTAAGCTCAGCACTTGAGAGGCAGAAGCAAGTGAATCTTTGAGTTTGAAGCCAGCCTGGGCTTCATAGTGAGACCATCTCAAAGGAAAAAAAAGAAGTGCAGCTATAAACAGGGATAGAGTGGTGGCTCAGTGGACAAGAATGTTTGCTGTATACGCATGAGAATTTAAATTCAGACACTAGCCCCCAAATCAAAAAGCAGGTGATAGCTACATGTACCTATAATCCTAGTACTGTGAGGAAACAAAGACAGGGGGGATTGGGGGGCTTGTCTGCCACTAACACTGAATGCCAGCCTCGTTTCAGGCTCAGTGAGAGACCTATCTCAAGGGAAAATAATAAAAAATGACAGTCAGACACGTGATGTCCTCCTCTGGCCTCCATATCGCCACACATATATGCACATACACCAAGCGGTCATATAACATTTTAGAGAGCCTATTTTCCTATTTTTGCTCATTTAAAGTCTCATTTGGGTGAGATGAAGGTCAACATCAGTTAAGAGTTTACTTAATATGCAAAAGACCCTGGGTTCAATTTCTAGCATTACAAAAAGCCTTATATTCCTTTAATAAACATGTGCTACCATTTTGTTTGATCTGCAGATATATGAAAGGCAATAAGATATTACAGTTACTAACCTCTTACAATACTAATGTGAACAGGATAGTGGAGTTTAGCTCACAGACTAGGCCAACACCTGCCTAGCAAAAGCCAGGAAAAAGTATTTTACTATGTGATCTGCAGCTGGACGTGAGCTTAATTCACTCATCCAATCCTAAAAAGTTTCATCATTGCAAGGAATCTGATATCTGGACCATATCTAGCATCAAGCATGAACTCTGGGTATGTCAGTCTCTCCTGAATGTCCTCTATATACAAAGGCCCATCTAATATTTTGTTTGTGATCTAGCAAATAAAGTTTGCCTTAAGATCAAAGTGCGGAGTGAGCCACCAGTCAATCATATAGGCTAGGCAGTAGTGGCATACACTTCTAATCCCAGCAGTGGGGAAGCAGAGCGATATCTCTGTGTGTTCAAGGCCATCCTGGGCTACAAATACTAGCTTGATCCAGTCTCAAAGGAAAACAGTCAGGTGGTGATGGCTCATACCACCTTTAATCCCAGCAGTAGGGAGGTAAGACAGGAATAAATATGGTTGGGCAGAGAGAGGAATATAAAGCGGGAGGAGACAGGATTCAGGATTCAATCTGAGGACTTGTAGAGAGACAGGATACCACATTCGGCCTGTGGATTTCGTAGAGGTGAGAACTAGTGGCTGCTGCTCAGCTTCTCTGATCTTTCAGCTTTCACCCCTAATATCTGACTCAGGGTTTTTATTATTAAAACCAACTAGAATTCATGCTACATAAAAGGATTGTTACAGTTCCTCTTGGTTTCAGCTAGAACCTGAATAAAACACACTAGGCTCAGGCACATACTCCACCCCCCACCCACACACACACACACAGGACATCTTGCAGCTGACCAATGTCCTAGATAAGCCTTTGTTGAAGACTGAAGGTGAGAGAGGAAGGCTGCTTATTTAAAGCCAAAATGCTGCTGGAAGAAAAGCATGGGTATGGGAACACAAGCCCCCTGACCTCTAATACCTGTTCTACTGCCCATACAAGCAGATAACCCAACAATGTGAAGGTGTCTGATGTCCAGCTATGTTCCCACAGAACATGGGCATCTCTCTGCCCTGACTCAAACATGCTACACGAAGGGCAACTCAGTATGTTATCTCCCACTCTGCTACCTTATTTGCCTTTCTGTGCAGCAACCCAACAATTTCCTAAACACAGTAATGCTCCATGGTTTGCTAAAAATGCCAAAAAACGATTCTCATAACACAATTAAATTTGATACAGTAAAGAGACATTACTCTTGATAGTCCACACACGAATACACATACATACCAATCATCCACTAAAAATATTTAAGAAGAGTTTGGGAGATGGTTCAATGTTCAAAGTACTTGCAAACATGAGGACATAAGTTCAGATCCCCAACACCTATGTAAAAATCAGGCATGGTGGTACATGCCTATAACCCCAGTGCAGGGCAGAAGGAAGAGGGGTAAATGCAAATCTCTAGAGCTCTCTGGCCAGCCAGACTAGTTGAAGAAGTGAGTTGCAGATTCATTAAATGTAGCACGAATCTAATTGGTCTTAATGATAAAAAACTGGAGTCAGATATTGGGGTAAATGCTGGAAGATCAGAGAAGGAGCAAGTCACCTCGACGAAATCCTCAAACTAAAAAGTAAGAAGAGTGAACTCCTGTCTCCTCCCACCTTATATTCCTCTCTCCGCCCAGCCATATCCCTTCCTGTCTCCACCTACCTAGTGCTGAGATTAAAGGTGTGTGATCCCAAGTCCTGGGATTAAAGGTGTGAGCCACCACTACCTGGCCTCTAGAGGCTTAGCTCTGCACTCTGATCATCAGGCAAGCTTTATTTGTTAGAGCACAAAATATCATAAATAAGAGACATCTCAAATTAAAAAACTGTAAAGCAACAGAGAAGATATTGACACCGGCCTCAATATTCACAAATACACACACAAACACAAACAAATCATATACAAAAAATGTGAATAAGAGCCAGGCATACAAGCAGTGGTAATGCACACCTTTAATCCCAGCACTCGGGAGGCAGAGGCAGGCGGATCTCTGTGAGTTCAAGGGCAGTCTGGTCTACAGAGCTAGGGCCAGAACAGGCTCCAAAACTACCCAGAGAACAAAAAAAGCCAGGCGTGATGGTGTACACCTATAATTCCAGTACCTGGGAGACTGAGGAAGGATGGTGAAAGAGAAGCCCTGTCTGAAAAACAACAAAAAAGACAAAGTGGTGGTATCTGATTTTAAGTGCAGCACTCAGGAGGCAGAAGCAGGTAAATTTCTATGAGTTTACAGACAGCCTGGCCTCCCAGGGCTACACAGATCTCTTTTTGTTTGTTTTGTTTTTCCAGGCAGGGTTTCTCTGTGTAGCCTTGACTGTCCTGGAACTCGCTCTATAGATCAGGCTGGCCTTCAACTCAGAGAGATCCACCTGCTGGGACTAAAGGTGTGTGCCACCACCACTCGAAAGATCTCATTTTTTAAAGTACCTAAGTTTGGAGGGGCTTATGTACAAGAGGATATGTAGAACAAAAACAAAGGTATAAAAGGTATTATTAACTTACTATTAGGACCAACCAACAGTGTTTGTTGACAGATTCAAGAACATACTTCTTGCTGGGCAGTGGCACACGCCTTTAATCCCAGCACTTGGGAGGCAGAGGAAGGCAAATCTCTGTGAGTTTGAGGCCAGACTGGTCTACAGAGCAAGTTGCAGGACAGCTAGGGCTGTTATACAGAGAAACTCTGTCTCAAAAAATAAATAAATAGAAGAACATACTTCTTTTTGTTTTGTTTTTTTTTGGGGGGGGGTTGAGACAGGGTTTCTCTGTGTAGCCCTGGCTGTTCTGGAACTGGCTCTATAGAACAGGCAACAGACCTAACTCCAAGATCTGTTTGCCTCTGCTTGTTACTAGATGGAGCCACAGGAGGGTGCTATAGGCACAGCTAGGTAGCTGGCACGTAGTTCATGGAGCAGACACATGTGGCTGCTTGAGCAATCTGAACAAGAAGTTAAATCAAGCCATCTGTCTTGCCATATATGCTTGTCAAAGGGTAAACAACAGTTGTCAACAGATACGGGATTAGGACTACATGAGCAGGCTCAGTGGTGCATACAAACTGAAGTTTTCCATCCTAAGTACCAATCACTCTAAGACTACTGTATACAAGATCTACTTTTTATCTGAAGCTACCCAATTGCAAAACATTCTGTACACCAATTATGGTATTGCCTGATAGGCTTCATTTCCCAGTGTTAAATCACTTATATGGAAAGGATACATCCTTGTGTTTCATCCTCAGCACAAGGAAAACACAGAACTATGTGCTCCAAAGTGAGGATTTTACTATACATTCATGCAGTTTCCTCAACAATGCACCACACATGACAGGGCTCTAATTAATGTCATTTTTCTCTATAAGAAATACACAGCTGAAACGGAAAAGGAAACCGAACATTAAAACTGCAAAATTCACCAGGCAGCGGTGGTGCATGCCTTTAATCCCAGCTCTCAGGAGGCATAGGCAGATATATCTCTGCAAGTTCGAAGTCAGCCTGGACTACAGAGTGAGTTCCAGGACAGCCAGAGATACAAAGAGACACCCTATCTCGAAAACAAAACAAAACAAAAGCAAATAAAAGTTAACCGGGAGGTGGTGGTAGACTCCTTTAATCCCAGCACTCAGGAGGCAGAGGCAGGAGGATCTCTGTGAATTTGAGGTCAGCCTGGTCAAAATAAAAAGTTCCAGGACAGACAGGGTTATTACAAAGAAAAACCCTGTCTCAAAAAACTAACAAACAAAAAAATCAAAAGTCAAAATAAAAGCAGTCTACCTATGCAGTATTTATAAAGTTTATAGTATGGTAGTCCTTCACATTCACTTATCAGTACTCACAATATCTTACCCAGAGCAATGGCCTGTACTGCAAGCTAAATTCATGCCCTGTTGTAGGAGATTGCTTGTTTGTTCTGGGCTGTCAAGAACCAAATAATCACACAGAAACTATATTACACTGTTTGGACAATGGCTTAGGCTTCTTACTAACCAACTCTTATATCTTAAATTAACCCATTTCTTTTAATCTGTGTATCACACAAGGCTGTGGCCTACCAGAAAGGTTCCGGGGAATCTGTCTCCTTCGGCAGCTACAAGGCCTCTTTGACTCTGCCTACTTTATATATCTCTGTTCAGATTTCCCACCTGGCTTTACTCTACTAAGCCATAGGCCTAAAACAACTTCCTTATTAACCAATGGTATTCACAGCAGACAGGGAAATCCCACATCACAATGCCCCATAAAAATACAGTTTTTTACTTTTGTGTACCTTTCCCTTTCATAATTTAAAGTTTGCTTATTTATGTATGAATGTTTTGCCTGCTTATATGTATGTGTACCATGTGCATGACTGGTGCCCATAGAGGTCAAAAGAGGGCATCAGGCTGGAGGGATGTCTCAGCAGTTGGCCCAGTGGTTAAGAGTACTGCCTGTTCTTCCAGGGGACCAGTGTTCAATTCTCAGCACCAACATGGTACCTTATAACTGTGAGTAACTAGGCATGTACATAGTACAGAAACACAATGCAGATAAAACACCCATATATATATACATAAATACATACATACATATAAATGAATTGTAGCACAATTAATAAAAACTCAGAGACAGATATTGGGGTTCAACCTGCAGGTTAGAAAAGCAAAACAGCCAGCCACTGGCTCTTACCTCTACCTCAATCTGAAATGGCGATCCTGCCTCCAGGAATCTCAGAATGAGACTGTGTCTGAGAGCTGTCTCCTCCCGTCTTATAATCTTCCCTAGTTCTGGGATTAAAAGTGTGCACCAATACCACCTGGTTTCTAGGGCAACTAGTGTGGCTACTGGGATTAAATGTGTGGTCACCACTGCCTGGTCTGTAAGGCTGACCAGTGTGGCTGTTTTACTCTCTGATCTTCAGGCAAGCTTTATTTATTAAAATATAAATATCACTACAATAAATAATAGATGGGCAAGTAAATAAATAGTAGAGTCAGGCATTTGGGATGCAGAGGCAGGCCTGATCTCTGTGAGTTTGAAGCTAGTCTGGCCTATACGTGATTTCCAGGATAGCCAGAGCTACATAGTGAGACCCTGTCTTGGTGGCCGGGGGTGGGGTGGGATGTCAGATTCCCTGGAATTGGTTATGGATGGATGTGACGCCACCACATAGGTGTTGGGAACTAAACCTCCTGGGTCCTCTGCAAAAACAAGTGCTCTTAACTGTTGAGCACTTTTTGTTTTGTTGTATTTTTGAGACAGGGTTTCTCTGTGTAGCCATGGCTGTCCTCGAACTTGCTCTGTAAATCAGGCCATTCTAGAACACAGCCTTCTAAGTGCTGGGATTAAAGGTGTGTATCACCACCACCTGGCCCCCAGATTTTTTTTGTTTTGTTTTTAATGCTGAGCACTGAACTAAACTACAGGCTCTTTCCCTGCCTATGAGTTTTTGCCACTAATTCAACTAAGCTGTAACAAGCCCCCCAAGTCTTTGTGTTCCTGTTTACCTCAGTCTCCTTGCCCTTGACGAACCTTATATGCCCATTTATAAATGTCTTCCCATTAAAAATTCAAGTCTCACATTCCAGCCAGCTCAATTATTGAGGCGATCTAGACAGCTGGGATTCTGAAAGGTCATTCATCTACTTGCTATTTTTGTTAGTGTCTGCTTGTTGTCCTACCTACTCACCACAGCCTCACCTGCATGGCATAGGCCAAGAGTAGACAGAAAACCTCATGCAGCCTCGACCTGCATAGTAGCAACTACACCTAAGTACACTAGGTAGGCCAGTGCCTTGCCCACACTTTAGCATTGGGTCCCTGAGATCTTTCAGTATTGGGATACTTTATCATTTATTGAAAAATAATACTCAGAGATAAATATTAAGGAATGAACCTGAGAAATCCACAGAGTGACTGTGAAGACACAATTCTCCCTGTCTACTTCCTTGATCTAAGCCAGAGCCACCCCTTGGCCCCGCCTCTTCCTTTTCTGTGTGCTGCTTTCTCCTCTTAGTCCAGAGAACTCAATGACCCATTCCAGTCAGCTGAATGTGGACTTTACCCTCCAAATGGAGGTCTCGGAGCAATCATTATGAGCAAATCTCCCAACATTTCAACCTGGCAAACACTACTGATAATATTATGTTTGGTCTATAGAAGGGAGGGATAAGACTTATACAGAACTCGCCAGTAATTTAGATCCCCTTTCTCAAAAGCACACCAACCTCTCTAGAATATGACTTCAGGTCTAACGCAAATCTTCCCAACCTAGTCATTTCCCTATCCACTCTCTCTCCTTGGTAATTGGGAAGCAAGCATGTTCGTTGTCTTCCAACATTTATCCCACTCTGCAGTTCCTTAAGAATCAGTAGCAATTCCATTTCTAGCTGGTCTTATAGTTTCTGAATAAAATATCATCATGTCTAAGTAAATTGTTTAGAGAAGCTTGGTATTCTGGTAGAGCCTTATATGCTGAGAGTTTCGATATGTCCATCTCCTTACTTAACAAAGCCATGTAAAGCCTGCTTTCCACACAGTTCTTCTCATTTCCCCAAGCAAAACAGCAGGTTTTCACTGTCCTTACTCTGCATGTGTGTGTATATATGTGATTAGAGATGTCACCTACAGCCTTGCACACACTAGGAACTCTTGCCACTAAGTTACACTCCTAACCCCATCCCCCCTGTGCTTTTTAAAACTCTATATATCTAAAGTATTTGTCGAGTTCTCTCAGCATTCTCACTTCCTGAGTTTCCTAAATTTGAAGATGCTAAGCTTGAAGATGATCAAACATACTACTTTAAGCCAAGCAGGTTGACATATATTTAATAATACCAGCTACTTTAGGAGGCTGAAGCAGAGGAATAGTAATCTGAAAAACAACCCAGGCAACTTGATGATACCCATTTCTTTTTTTTTTTTTTTTTTTTTTTTGGTTTTTTGAGACAGAGTTTCTCTGTAGCTTTGGAGCCTGTCCTGGAACTAGCTCTTGTAGACCAGGCTGGCCTCGAACTCACAAAGATTCGCGCGCCTCTCTGCCTCCCGAGTGCTGGGAGATGATACCCCATTTCAAATCTTAAAGCAAAAGGGGTCTAGAGAGATGGCTCAGTGGTTAGGAGTACTTGTTACTCTTGCAGACAACAGATACAATTCCAAGCACCTATACAGTGTCTCACAATCATCCATAACACCAATATCAGAGGATCTAACAAGCACACATGTGATGCACATATATGTATGCAGGCAAAAGGTTTATACACATAAAATAAAAATAAATCTAAACAAAATTTTTCAGTAAAACAAATAATATAGTTCAGTAGTAGAATATATGCCTGATATGCAAGAGGCCATGGCTTCAAGCCCTGGTACTACAAAAATATTTAATGCTTACATGAACATAAACATAGCCTTAAAAATGTCTTAGAGCTGAAAGTGAAGGTAGTACAGAGCATAATGTGCTTTGCATTTGTAGAGCACTAGGTTATACAAACATAGTAATGACTCAGCACACTAAAACACTAAAGAGACATAAAGATATGTAGACACAGACACACACACACAGAGACAGACACACACAGACAGACACTGACACACACACCCACATCCTTACTTGCCTCCATATTTTACCCTCCTCAACTTGGATCCAGAAAATCCAAGATCACTGGAAAATTAAAATCTGGACAGGCAGTCATACTAATGCCTACTGAAGTACAACATGCTAAGTGATTAAGATGATAAAAATCCCTTAAACACTAAATCTTGAGTCTTTGGGCCTAAAGCCAGGTGAGAATGACTATCTTTGAACCTGGCATGAGAATCCACTCACTCACAAGGTGGCACTGTCTGAATGCCCCCCCAAAATTCATCTGTCTCGCTTAATCTCCATTGTGCTGATACGAAGAGGTAGAGTAGCGCCTATTGGGAAATCATTAAGCTCTGAAGACTCTGCCCTCATAAACGGATTAGTGTCTTATAAAGAAGGTCCACAGGAAACGAACTTGGGCTTTTTATGCTGTTAACATGTGAGAACAGTGTTCTTTTCCTCCAGAGAATGCAAATGCAACATCGAGGTACCACTTCAGAAGCAGAAAGCAGCCCTCACTAGACACCAAGCCTCTCCACACATTGACTTAGGATGCCCCAGCCTCTAAAACAGTGAGAAATGCATTTATTACCGCAGAACAAATGAACTAAGACAATTGGCCCTAAACAACAGAGCACCAAACATTTTTGGTTTGATTTTTTTTCTGTTTGAACACTGCCAGCAATCAAACCTAGGGTCTTGCACATACCAGGCAAATCCTCTACTACTGAGCTATATTCCCAGCCTAGTATTGATACCTTTTAGTACCTTCTTCACCTGCCTTAGCCTGAACATGTCTATTTCTCTGCTAGGCCCTTAGATTAAAGCCCAAGGGTAAAACCAGAAGCAGAAAACAGGGCTCCAGATGCGAATAGGCATTTTCTACTCATCTAATCTTACCCAATTAGCCACCCTTGCAACCTTGGTCGAGCATTTCAGTCTCATAAGATATGACCAGAAAGACACTACAGATCACAACATGATCTGGATACAAATTTACACTAGGGAAGGCCCCGAGTACAGGGTGAGTAGCAACCCATTCATGTTACTTCTGCCTAGTCTACACAACTCAGTACCCTGTAGACCCCAAACCAGTTAGGCCCTTATTAGATGGGCTTCAAAGATCCTTTCCTAGAGAAAAAGCTTTGCAGCTTACTTCAGTCTACAAGCAAACAGAGCACAAGATGTAACACATCTGACCTATCACAAAATGTGGTTAAGATAGGTCTTCTCCCAGGTATGGTAGCACATACCTTTAATCCCATCACTTGGGAGGCAGAGGCAGGTGGATCTTAATAAATTCAAGACCAGCCTTGTTTACATAGTGAGTTCCAGGATGGCCAGTGATGTGCAGTAATATTGTCTCAAAAAAAAAAAAGATAAGGTCTTCTGGAATTTGTTGCACCCCACTCCCAATCACCATGCTGCCTCTGAAGGTCAGGAAGCAATTCTGTGGTTTACCAAACACAAACAAGGTCTTTGGATCCAAGATATACAATGAGGAGTTAAAGTCACAGGAGAAAGCCAAACTACACAGCTCTATATTCTTGGTTAGCCCACAGCTTCCTCCACAAGCCCCTGGCCCCTACTCACAAGGACAGCAGCAAGGAGAAGCCAGCAATATAGAGATTCCTCTGAGCACGGAAAAGCTTCATGTGGAAGTGCTCCATGGCACCTGGATTGTTCTGGAGGTTCACCTTTTCTGTCACATCATCATATTTCCGGATCTCACGTGCAGCATCTATGGTAGAGCAGAGATGACAATTTTTTTTTTAAACTTATTTTAAACCCATTGTTGGCATTTTCTTTCTTTTTTTTAAACATTTTTTTTATTTATTTATTATGCATACAATGTTCTGTTAACATATACACACCAGAAGAGGCACCAGATCTCATTATAGATGGTTGTGAGCCACCATGTGGTTGCTGGGAATTGAACTCAGGACCTCTGGAAGAGCAACCGGTGCTCTTAA